>RJWM01014090.1:0-51492 GCA_004363535.1 Dasyprocta punctata | reverse complement strand
TACTGCCCCCACCATGTCCACTGTATCTATATAGGAAGACAGTGACCTGTCCCTGGTGCAGTCCCCGTCTCTTTATCCCAGAAGGTCCCTCCTCTCTTTATTCAACCTACTAACAGATACAAAGAGGCAAGGTGAAAATTAAAATACCAGGTGATAAGCCCTTTTGTGGAATAGGTGTTAGGCACTTGGAAAGTGTATAGGAGACAGACTTGAGGTATGTGGTGTTAAGGCAGGGAAGGCCAGGTAAACAGGGGTGGAAACACCTGGGCTCAGACTCAAGGCGGAGGGGCACAGGGAGAGGAAGTGGCTCAGGTTCAGGTGATGGTTTGGCAGTTGGGAAAAGATAGGATCAGGAAAGGGCAGGAAGCTGAACTGGAGCCAAATAACCAAGGGCTTTGTGATTTAGGCTAAGCAGTTTGCATTTACTCTAATAGCAATGGGAGCCACTGAAAAGTTTTGAGGTGGAAACTATCTTGATGAGATTTGTTTTCATAATAGGAGGAAAATGCTAAGAGTATCTCTGTGTGTATGTTTTGGGTCAGTTGTCATGTTTCATAGGCATAGCATGATTTATTCATTTATTTGTGCCATAGGTATTGAACCCAGGGTCATTGCACTAAACTATATCCCCAGGCCTTTTTTATTTTTTTATTTTGAAACAGGGTCTTACTAAGTCACTAAATTGTCCAGGCTGGGCTCAGACCCACAATCTTCTCGCCTCTGCCTCCCAGGGTACTAGGATTACAGATGTGAACCACCACACCTTATAGTACAATTTTACATAGTAACTCTTTGAAATGACTCTTACACTGGTTGGAACCAAAGAAAAAGCAATCAACAAAGAACTTTAGATATGGCCCAGATTGTGATTATCTTCAGATTGGAGCTCTGCCCCTGAGCCACACTGCTCTTTAATGAAAAATTCCAGACTGTGCCTGTGGTTCTGGGCACCTACAGACCAGACCAGGGCAAAATCAAGAGGAGGATGCCAAGATCAAAGTTCTTTTCAAGGTCTAACCCTCTCCTTGGCAATGCAGGGTGTATTCAAGGGATTCCCACTCCTCCACGCATTGTAGCAGCCTTTCTCTGCCTCTTGTGGCATTTTCTTGCTCCCTGATCTTTTGCAAATGACAGCGGATGGCATAATGAGATAATTGACTGAGGCAATACCTGATAAAAGGTTACTGGTTTCATAGAGAGTAATGTTTCCGTGCAGTTTAAATTCATGACTTCCTTTTAGAAGACACTCAAAAAACAATTCTAAGAGGAGAATCATTTTAAACTGTTTATGTGGCAGATCGGGGTGGGGAGGGGAGAGATTTCTGAAGCATTCTTATTGAGATATAAGCAAACATATAAGCAATTCAAGTGTCTGTCCATGGATATTCATTCAATGGAATAGCATTCAGCCTTAAAAATGTGAAGGAAGTTTTGACATGTGCTACAACGTGGATGACCTTTGAACACATTATGCTAATAAGCCAGTTTCGAGAAGACAAATATTGTACAGCTCCACCCATATGAGGTACCTAATACAGAAATGTGTATTAGAAATGTAGAAACAGAAAGTAGAATGGAGGTTGGGGTGGAGGAGGGAGCCACAGTTTAATGAGTACAAAGTTTCAGTTTTGCAAGATGTAGAGTTACATGGATGGACCTTGGGGATAGTTTCACAGCACTGCAAATGTGCTTAATGTCACTGAACTGTACATCAAAACAGATTAAGATGGTAACTTTTATGTTACACGCATTTTTAAAAAAACATGTTTAAAGTACACAATTCAGTGAATTCTGAAATACAGTCGTGCAAGCACGCCATAATCTAAGTTTATTACATTCTTATCCCTTTATAAAAGCCCTTTCATATGCATGATTGAACCCAGAGCCCTTGCACTGAGCCACATTCCCAGCCCTTTTTACAATTTTTAATTTTGAGAGAGGATCTTGTTAAGTTGCTAAATTGTCCAGACTGGGCTTGACCTTGCAATCTTTCTGCCTCAGCTTCCTGGAGTGCTGGGATTTTAGTATATGCAACCACGCCCCGCTGAGGAAGATATTTTTTAACAGGTCATTGATATCATGCCTTATTTTTTAGGACTTGATACCATCATGTCTTAGAAGGATCTTTAGAGATTTAGTTCAAGCTCCTCAGATGAAAAAAACTGAGGCTCAGGAAGTACAAAATGTCTCAGCAAATGTCACACAACCAATTTGGGGCAGAGTGAGGTTTTGATTTCTTGTGAAGTTATTTTTTTCCCCATAATAAAAAATGAAAATGCTGTGTCATTCACTTCCTTCCAACTGATGCTGACAATAGGTTCCTGGTAGGAGGAGATGTTGCCCTTCCCTGCTGTGGACAGCTGGGCTCCTTTCTGCAGCCTCGCATCTCATCCTCCTGAGGTGGAGAGCACAGAGGAAAGGGAGGAGAGTAGAAACACTTTTCAGCTGCATTCGACAATGTTTCTTTATGCCTTAACTATGTCAGGGAAGTTTTATTAAGAATAATGTCTCAGCCTCTCTTGGGGAGTAACTGGAAACACAGCAAGGTGCAGCGATTTTGCTTTCAAATGATGTGGCCTTTTACAGAGGTGGCAGTGGTAACGGGTAGCAAACGGCAACATCAGGTGGCAGTAATGTAAAGGCCTTGGGCTGGCAGCGGGGGCCATTACACCCCTGGCCAGGGCACTGATGGAAAACAGCAGAGGATGAGGGAGTTGGTGCTTTGATAAGTCCTCTCATCTTATGCATCTGTCCTTCCTACTTCCAAAAGTACTGAGGCCCAGCAGAGCCATGGCCCTTTTGTTCACTAGAAAAATTTCGGAGTTGGATGGCGTGGGGGACTAATTTAGTCAGTGAGTACTTTCAAAATGTGTTCCAAGTTGGGTATGGTGGCACATGCCTTTAATCCCAGCACTCGGGAGGCTGAGGCAGGAGGATCCATGTGAATTTGAGACCAGCCTGGGCCACAAAATGAATTCAAGTCCAGCCTGAACTGCGTAGTGAGACCCTATCTCAAAAAATAGGGTTAGGAATTTAGCTCAGAGGCCTAAGCGCCTGGCTGGTAGGCGCAAGGTTGTGAGTTCAATTCCCAGTACCAAAAAAAAAAAAAAAAAAAAAATGTGTTCCAGTAGCAGGGGTGGTAGTGCATAGCTGTCTCATAGCTATGCAGCTTAACTACTCAGGAGGCTGAGGCAGGAAAATCCCAAATTCAAGGCCAGCCTGGACAACTTCATGAGACTGTGTCAAAATGAAAAGAGCCGAGGATGTAGCTAAGTAGTAGAGGTCACCTGGGTTTCATTCCTATTGCTGGAAAAAAAAAGTGTTTCAGTATTCTTTTAAAATCCATTGCCCAAAGCATTTCCAACAGCCCTAGGGCTGGTGGAGAGCAGGGGTTCTGTAGCTGCTAAACATGGAGTAAGAGACCAAGGCTGCGGAAAATCATGTTACTACAGACTCAGAAATAACTGAACACGTACTGAGGCTTAATCCCGGTTGGTGAGTCTGGGCCTCATTTTTTGCCCTCTGGAGTCTGGTGCTTTGGTCTGTCTTCCTCAGGGTGACATAGGCCCCTAGAAGTGCTTGCAATGCCTACAGCCAGGCCAATCAAGAGGCAGGTACTCTAAATGTCCTGTGGGTTTCCACTGGATGAGACAAACCTGACCAAAAAGATTGCTGTGGGGAATGACACGGGCTCCCAGACAATGAGTGTTTCGAGGCCAGTGACTGGATCATTCATTTTTAAGCTCCTACTGTGTAGCACATGCTTGGCACATTTGCACTTCAAATGAGAGAAAAAGCAGTAACATTTCACATCAGATGGTGCACTGCTGTTTACAAAGTGATTTAGTTCTCTTGCATGAATGAATCCTCACAAATGCCCATACTTTAGCCCGAGAAGGAGGCAAGACTGTTTTACACATGAGGTCACATAGGTGTAGGTTGTAGAGGTGGCTCTCAGACACTAAATCCACTGGCGTTTTTATACAGGTGTTTTACTAAGACTGCCATTCCCAAGACTAAGAAAGCTATGAGTAAGGATTCAAATGGACATTTATAGCTTGTATATTCTCTTCCTAAATCTGGGGTAAACCTATTTGTCACCTAACTCTCTCCATAATGGTAGAATCTCCTACCTTAGCCTCCCAATTCAATTACATTATGAGTCAAACAGAATTTAGAGGCTTGCCTGGAAAACTGGTGAATCCACATGTAGTTTTTAGTAAATATTTCCTGATACAGATTTGGCACCATAACATGATTGCATCTAATACGATTTTTGGTAAACTCGATTAACTCGATCTTAGTCTTGTGGTCCTGGATCTTCAAGAAACACTTGTTCAAACATTCTTACTGCTTAATGAGATCCTTGTTCCTGTTGAACTTCTATGACCTTATTGGAAATCAATAATTGCTTCTGATCTTCAAAATATAACGTTGAGGAGCCCTAGATTAAATCACTCTACAAAACGGTTTGAGATTGCAGGACGTGGAGAGGGTACTGTAATTAAAATGAATGCTTCTGCTTGGAGGCATACAGTACTTTAACTCAGTGTGCATACTGTGCATGAAGGAATTTCTCGGTGCTGAATTATTTTCCCACAACAATTAGCATGATCACAGCACTCTTAGTAGCAGGTATCACCTAACTCCCGGGTAGCAGCAGCAGAGCTAAAAGCAGAGAAAGGGGAGCTTTCTTTTCCTAGCAACGGTTGCTACGGGGCGTGGCTTTGGAGTCAGCGAGGATGCGCTCAGTTGCCCCTTTCCCCCAGTTGCGTGGACTACACTTCCCGTGATGCTCGAGGGTGGTCTCCGTAGTGACGCACTTGTGTCCGCCGAGGGAGGGAGGGGAGGAGCGAAGGCGGGGGCGGCGGCCGCGGGGTGGGGGCGCTCTCTCTCCTCGGGTCCCTTACTCTCACTCAGGCAGTCGCCGCCATGTTGGCTTGAGGGGCGATGACAGGAGGCGTCCGCGGCGTGTGGGACTGCTAAGTGGAGGAGGAGGAGGAAGAGAGACAAAGCTCTGAGAGGGAACCATTCCCCGCTGAGGAGAGGGCGGGCCCGGCCGTTTCCGGGACCAGCCGAAGTCGGCGACGCCGGAGCTCTCGCGGCTGGGGAGGGGGGGAAGGCGGAGGCAGCCAGGGACGCCGAGCAGCCCGAGAAGATGCACCGGCACCCCCGCTGCAGCCCGGAGGCGCCCGCGGCCTGAGCCCCGAGGGGCCGTGGGGGTCCCCCCAGCTCGCAGTCCCGGGCTTTAAGCTCCGGCTCCCGACGCGTTAAATGCCCTTGAGCGCGGGTTTCCGCGGCCAGGCTGTCTGTCCCGGCGGCGGCGGCGGCGCCGCGAGCTGAGTCGTTTTCCGCGCGACTCGCGGGCTGGGTGCGCGGACGGCGCCGGCCGCGGCTCGGCCGCCTGTGCGGGCTCACGCGCGGTCCGTCCGTCGATGCGTGGCCACATAGTTATCTGTGTACATCCACGCCGCGGCATTTTTCTCCTGCTTAATGAGGACTTGACTGGGGAGCGAGTGTGAATCACTGCCGGGGCTGGGAGAGGAGGAAGGCGGATTTAACCCCCTCCCACCCCGCTCCATGTCCGTGTGTCACTCGGCGCGGTCCACCTGGCGCGGCCGGTCCCGGGGCTGCCACTGACTGCTGCTGCTGCTGCTGCTGCTGCCGCTGACGACGACGACGGCGAGAGTTCCCCTAGCTCCGGCCCCACGGCGCCCGGGGATTGTTCCTCTTCGCACCAGAGCCTCGGCCAGGCGGGCACTTTGGCTCCGAAATCACTTAGTCGTGTTATTTCGGAAAGCACATCCAGAAGCGATTAGAATCGCGAAGATTCACTTCTGCAGTTTGAAGACTTCTGCTGTTTTTTGTTTTCTACGCAGACATCTGGGTATATATCCGAACGACAAGATGTCCAGTAATGTCCCGGCGGATATGGTAAGTGAGCGATAAGTTGTGACATTCTTTGATTGAATTGTGGTTTCCAGTCCTGTTTAATCAGAAAGGACCGTGGCGTGAAGGTTTGCAGGCGACTGTCGAAAGCCACTGTGTTGGAAAATTTGGGGAAGTTGGCGCTTCGGCCCCCCCGCTTTAAAAAAAAAGTATGTTTTTAATATGGGTTTTCTCGTTTGCCTGTGTGTTCTAAGTCACTGAAGGCCGTGGGGGAAGTAGGGAAGTGTGGCAGAGGTTTGAAGTGGAGGAAACATCTCTTTTGCTAGAAGGCTCTCAACACTTGTGTTTTAATGCTTCCGAAAACGTCAGTGAGGTGGGCAGAGCTGAGAATGGGCGTCCGTGCTGGATGCAAAGGTAGACCTGGAAACGGGGATCTTGACCATGACATAGGCGAGATCATTAGTGCGTAGGCACACAGTTGATATTTTTGAGAGCAAGGATGGCTGTGGCTTCAAGAAAGTATGCTAGAATTTGCTGCGAGCTCTTCGAAATGTTTAGGTGAATAAGTACGACAACAGAAACATTAAGATGTTGTGGAATGTTCACAAATCTATCAATATTTCTGTATTTTCCAGTGACTTTTAGTGAAAAATATTTAGTGGTTTGCATGGTAGACTTTGAAAAGGTAAATGAAACATGGTAATACGCCTGGATCCCCGAGTGTTAGAACTTGAAACAAAAAGTAACCTTGCTTGTGGTCGCTTTTCTTTTGGTTTACAAAGATGAAGGTTGTGAGTCTGTTGATTAACAGTTACTGTGTGGCCTTACAATGCTGGGGGAGGGGGCGTGAGAGCGTGGAATTACACTTTGCAGTCCTGAGGACAAACATAATGCAGTTAACAGGAAGATGAATAATCCTGTTTATGGAAGAATTGAAATTAATGTAATTATGCTCACTTATGTCACGTTGACATTTCAGTGTTTGTGTGTTCCAGTAAAAAAAAAAATTGAACTTTGCTGCTGATTAAATTTTAAAATGTCAAGGGTTTCTATAGGAGGAAATCTCCTTTACAGATTTTAAAATGCGGGAAATTAAAGGAGCCTAGACAACAGATTTTGACCTTGGTTTAAAGACATTGTGCTTATACTTGATTTCCCATTTAATGTGCTATTTAAATGCAAAGGAACCACAGCGTTCTGTGTCTGGGGTGGTAACACAGCAACTTTACACTTCTCCTTCCTGAGTCTTCAAACTCATGCATGGTCCTTTTAGTTTTTCCTTCCCTCCTGGTGTGCACGCACTTGTATAATCTCCTAGTTGGTTAGAGTGGCTGACATAGTTTCCTCTGCACTGCTCTTGAAGTTGCCAGAAGAGATATCTAGACCGAGCTTGGAAATGCTATTTCCCCTGTTTGGTGAGTGATCCCTTAGCTTATCGCCTCTGGCAAAGATTTGCTCCCTCTAAGCCTCCATTTTATGGCATCATGCACAGTGCAAGATGTGTTCACCTTTGTAGCATTTATTCCATCACAGAAGTTGTAATCAAATAGATTTGTGTCATTAAAATAGTGCCACTGCTTTCGTTAGGCCTGATGGTGAAGAACTTGGAATGTCTCTAACATCAGTCACCAACTGAGGTGATTTGGGGGAATACTATTTCTGTGTCAGGCAGAGAAATTGGAAGCTTCTGCAAGGGATCCTGGAGAGTGGGAAATCGGGACAAGGTTTTATTAATAGCTTCAGTTATAAAATATAGCAATTTAACCGTTTTACACTGTATGCTAAGGCCTCGATGTTTCTGTGGTGCTTTGAGATCCCTTGATTAAAGGTGATATGCAAGGGCAAAGTAGTATTATGTAATAAACATATAATGTCCTGATGATGCTATTTCAGAGCGTGTGCTGAGGTACAGCAGAGGTTACAGTGTTGAGTATTTTTTTTTTAATGTCTCATGTTCAACTTGTTGGAGGTTAAATTTTTTTCTTTGTGAAAGCTTTTTAAACCTTCATTTGCTATTACTTACATTGCACTTTTGCTTAAGAAGTGCCTTCTTTTGATACATGCTTTGAATTCCCAACTTTTGAAAATAGAAATCTGTTAGAAGTTGTTGATTAAATGCTTCATATTTGTGAAACTCTTTGTACCGACAGTTGGCAGTTAATTTGAGTGTACATTCATGACAAAGTGAGAACAATTTACCACTCTGAATTTGAAAAGCTGCTCTCACCATTCCCATGTCTTTCCATAACTAATATTTCCCTCGCAATATAACTCTAAATTGATTTGAATACGCACTGTTATACTCCTATAAAGTGGCAAGTATGAACGCATACATTTTTGCTAGGTTCTGTAAAATTTTCAGCTCAGGGTTGACAGCTAGTCTGTGCTATTTAGAAACAAATGTTATGCTCTTTTACATTTTAATGGTGCTTGTCAGCTATAGGAAAATCCAATCCAGGAGATGAGGTGGGGCAGTGAAGTTATAACCCCTGTCATGTTTTCATTAGCAGTAATTCTTTCTTGAGCTATAGTAATTGTTAAATCAATTGATGTTTTTAGTAGTCTTATGGCTGTGATTGTGGCTCACTTTAAAATCGATTTTTTAGCCTTGGTTTTTGTTTTGTAAATAGAACTCACATTTAAAATTTATTTTTAAATATTCAATAGTTTTGTATTTATCATAAGGAGTTTAATTTTTTAAGCCCAAATTTAGATTTTTTTTGAAGGGGGAGTGGCACCTTTAGTGAATGGATTTGCTGTACTCTTAAAAGCATAGTTTTCCCTTGCTATTTTTCCAGTCACCATTCTGTAGTATATGTCCTGTAGGTGTTATAAATATGTTTACACAAAATGCTGGTTTTTCTTTTGTTGAGAGTGATTGAATTTGAAATAGATTTACTACCATCCTAGTGTAGTAATAATTGCTTAAAAAAATTTGAAAATATTTGAACAGAAGATCATTCTAGTATATTGTATTTAAATGATTAATTTCCTTTATTTTTTAAAACCAACATCATAGTTTATGAGAGGGCAGTCTTCATTGTATATAATTGTAGCATAATTTATGTTTAAAAGTATAGGTTTTGTTCAAGAAAATATTTATTGTCAGTGTTAAAACCTAAGACTGAGTGGACAAGGTAGTAAACTTGCTTTCTTAGGACTGGGAACATTATTGGGAACCTTATACATTCTTGTATTTGTAAGTGTGTTTTACGCTTGGGATACTGTTTAGGACTTTCAACTAAAAATTATTCTTTTTGATATCTATTACATTGAAAACTCTACCTAAGAAAGAAATTGAGGACAATAGCAAAACATTGCTGGTATCTGAAATATTTTAGTTGATGAAACTGTTAAAAGCCCTGAATCTTTAAAAATGATTCATGTAGAAATTGTTACAGATGTGATGATTCGTAGTCTTGAGTTTAAATGAGATAATGACAATTCAAGTTTTTTCAGTACATTTTATTTTTTTAACACTAGAATATTATAATTTTTGTTATCTTTTCCATGCATGGAAGAAATATTGGAGCCCTCTTGTGGACAAGAAATTTAAGAAATTACCAAAATGAGTTTCCTTTCAAAGTGAACTTTTATCATTTTGCCAAGTTAAAGTAAAATGACATGTAAAATATACCAGGAAAAAAATTATGTGCTAGAAAAAGATCTAGAGAATAGAAAATTTTTAGGGATGAGAAAAGTATGCTGAGGTTTAATGCCAAAAAAGTTTCCTTGTTACTTACAGTTCCTTTCTACTTTTTTTTTCTTTTACTAGATTTTTTTTAATTTCAAGTTTAGGTTGACAGGTTTGTGAAGTTTTTTTTTTTTTTTTTTTTTGCAGCACCAGGGATCGAACTCACAGCCTCATGCCTGCCAGGGCAGGTGCTTAAGCCACTGAGCCAAACTCCCAGCCCTGGTTTTTTGAGGCAGGGTTGCACTATGTAGCTCAGGCCAGGCTTGCACTCGCGTTGTAGCCCAAGCGGGCCTCGAACTCACAACGCTCCACCTACCTCAGCCTCCCGAGTGCTGGGATTAAAGGCGTGCGCCACCACGCCCAGCTAGGTTTGTGAAGTTTAAGGGTAGATTAAATGCTGTTTGCATATAAGTGTATGATTTTGAATAGCTTAATAACTAATACATGTCTTTGTCTAATTTGTTTTACTTGAATATGTTGGGTAATACTATTCTGAATCAGTGAATTTTTTGAACACAAGAAAGTTGTGTTTTAAAATACCCCAACCTAACAATTTTGGATTACTATCTTATAATATACTATGCAGAGTTTAACCTACTTTTGGTGACCTGGAGCCACCATTTGAATAATGATGGTTCCAGTCAGTGAGTATTTATTGTATGCTTGTGTGATGAATGTAGTGTTACTATTCTATAAGCTGTAATTGTGAGAACCTTGTCACTAAAGCTTTGCCATTTTACTAAATCAATAATTTATATAAAGTGAGGTTAGGCAAGTGAATTGAGGTGGGAGAACACACCTCATTAAAATATTAGAACTTTTTTGGTGTGTGTGCCCCAAAAAGAAGGGTAAGCTTGTATTAATATATGGATTGGATTCAGGGATCTTCTAGATCTACATTCAGGTAGGTGGTCACAGTGTCTGTGGTTTGCTGAGGGAAAATGAGGTAATTCTGTAACCTAGAGACCCTGTCGCAGCCCTGAGTTTCTCAGTTTTTGCAGTCTTTCTATTATAGTATACAGTTACTTTAGAAAAACACTTAAAAGTAAAGCCAGCGTGCTGGTGCATGCCTGTAATCCCAGCACTCTGGAGGCTGAGGCAGGAGGATCATTGCGAGTTGGAGCTAGCCTGGGCTACAAAGTGAGTTCAAGGCCAGCCTGAACTACATAGTGAAATCCTGTCCCAAAAAGACAAAACAAAACAAAACAATTTAAAAGTGAATCTGTGATACTTAATATTGAGATGGCAGAAATAGATTTATTGTCAAAGAGTTTGAAGAGTTTTAGAATGCAAAGATACAATCACACATTATTATTACAAAAGACAATAGTTCCAAATACTGGTAAGAGGCTAAAATTACTCAGCTATATCAGATGTCTCTGAGAAAACAAACACTAAGTTGTCTGTGTGGCAAAATCAGCATTTTAAATCCTAAGAAAGAAAATACCTGCTTTTCAGAAGAAACTGTAATGTTATGGAAAGAATACTTTGAAAGCATGTTTATGTATTTCCAGTCTGTTGAAAAATCTTCCTTGAAAAAATTCCAGTGGACTTTTGGCCCATTCATTGGAAACTTAAAAAAGCAAAATGTTATTAGTAAAAAATATTTGACTTCAGGAAAACTAGCTTTAATAACATTGACATTGAGTAGCTGACAAAATCTTTTGCATGTTTAGTGATGGAAAAGTATCATGATCTAGTAGACTAGTAAGTAACATATTCTTCTATGTGGATCTACCTGTGTATCTTTGTAAACTAGTTTTTTAAGATGTGGTTTATGGCAGCCTTTAATGCAAGTGTCAAAACATTTTTATTTTTTAATTGTTATTTCAGTGTGTATTCCATAATATGTATATAAAATATGATTTATAAACAAATATACACAAATGGAGGTATATGTTCATATATTTTGTAATTACGATGGTAACTTAAAAGTTTAGAAGCCACTATAGTAATCAACTAATGTTTCTGAGCATTTTAATTTGTGTTTGGTATTTATAGTTTCTCTGTCTTCTGACAGAACTTACTGGGCTTTTATTTCTCCCTATAGCCAATATATCTGCTTTCTCTGTTCACAGTTGTGGATTCTTATTTGTTGGGGGTGCAGAAACTAGCTTCCTAAAGTAGGCATGTTAGAATAGAGCACATGTCTGGAGTTGCTCCACAGTAAAGTAAAATGTCATGCAACATTGTCTTTATTTCATGGACTTGATTATATTCAGTTTACTAAGAGTTCTGTCTGTTTGGGGAGCTTAGTTTTTGGCTCTTAGATGTATTTTGCATATATAATGGTATGTATATTTGGGGCTGGGGATTGAACCCTGGGTCTTGTGCATGTAACCATGGTTTTTGAGGGGAGATCTCACTATATTGCTCCGGCTGGCAGTGAACTCCCAGACTACCCTCTTACCTTAGCCTTCCAAGTGGCTGGAACTGCAGGTACCAAGGTACATAATTTTGGAGGACTATATAGTTGATTAAAAAAAATAAAATTGCATATATATTTTGAACTGATAGAAGAGGGAGAACTAATGCTTGTTTTATATGTGCTATTTATTAAGCAGATGTTTGGCATTTTAGGTTATAGCATTTCATTTAATCCTCATAGTGACCCTGCATAACTATAGTTGATGTATGAATGAAGAAACTGCTAATGCCCACCAGGCAAAGATCATCTGGAATGCATCGTATTGAAAGTATTTAGGTTTAGTGGTTTGCAGCAAGGAAGAATCCTTGCTGGAGGAACCCTGTGGAGTGTCAGGTGGTAAGGGAAGAGCTTTCTATAGGGTTTGGGCCATGCTGAGTGATTGTAATGAGAGACTAGGGGAAGCAGAGATTCCTGGATTGAATGTTACCATGCATGAAGTGGAGGTGGGCTAGTAATTGGGTTTCTCAACTGTCTTTATTTACAAGACTAGAGAAATGAAGGGCCCTGGGGAAGTCATTGGTGAAAAGCTGTTACCATGTTAGTCACTTGAAAATAGTAAAGTGGTCTTGTGTGAAACATCTTTACTTGTTGGTCTCCTGTTAGCTTTCTCTGTGTCTTTCAAACATCACAGTCTGATTATCAACAGAACTCATTTTTGCTTTCTCACAACCTAGGTTCAGGGAGAGTAAGGAACTTATTTGAGATCACAAAGCTAGGGAAAAGTAGTTAGAATCAGAATTTGGGGCTGATGGCAGAGTGATAAACATCCTATACACTTCCCCCACCATACCTGAGCAAATATTGCAAATCCCTCAAGCCCATTTTCCTAAGTAGAATACTTCAGATTCCTTCCTGACACCTTCCTGCAGGCCCTCACTGCTGACCCTGTTAGCATGGTAAAGAAGAGATGAAACTATTTGTATGTATCCTTGCCATATACTGTGAAACCTCTGGATTGAAATGATTTTAATGAAGCTTGGTTGTCTAATTGCTAAAATCAGTCCCATTCTATAGTATAAAGAAGTGTGTATCCAAAGTAGCATCTTATATTCTATATCATCAAATTACATACAAGTCATTCAGTTAGATAAAATTGTGCCATGGAGAAGAAGTTTTTTACTCAGCTAGTGGTAGTTATTTTCTCTTATATGAGAACTGATTAACTTATTGACCTTTACATTAGGCTACTTCAGAAAAGAAAACAATCAAAAAATATCTAATGCCAAGCAAGAAAACAGGGCTTGGGGTTGGGGTAAAATTAAGGGAGTTTTCTTTAAATTTGTAATTTTGAGTCTTGTATGCATATCTCTTTTACAATAGAATTTTCCTATAAACGTGCATCTTTGAATATATGTACAACAAATTGATTGACTCGTAAAAGATTTAGTGCTTTCAGGGCATTTTGGTTTTGTTTTCATATACTGCTTATATATATTCTCTGTTGATTGATTCAGATCTAGTAGCACTTTTATGATCTTTTCTATGGGCAATTTTCTATGACTAGGTTTTTTTTTTATGACTAGACTGAGAAGAAAGTGTTCCTGCTAAAGAAAATTGTGAAAGTGTGAGATTATATCTCATTTATGTACCTAAAGTAAGATGGCAATTCATTGTGTCTAGACTAAATGTTCTCACAATATATGTATAAAATTCTTCAATATAAAATTACTGGTTTTGCCTTAGAAATTTTTAAAAATTTAGTTATATATTATGAATGTCATTTATACAAATATAGAGCCATATTGTATAAGTCCTATATAAAATCATATTATAATTTTGGTCTGATTCTGGTAGATATATAAGTTTTTAGCAAAACCCATATTCATGAGCATTGTCTTTTTTTTTTTTTTTTTTTTTTTGTGGCACCAGGGATTGCACTCACAACCTCACGCCTGTCAGATAGGCGCTTAAGTCACTGAGCCAAACTCCCAGCCCTGGTTTTTTGAGACAGGGTCACACTGTGTAGCTCAGGCCAGCCTTGAGCTCACATTGTAGCCCAAGCGGGCCTCGAACTCACAATGCTCCTCCTATCTCAGCCTGCCGAGTGCTGGGATTAAAGGCGTGCGCCACCACGCCCAGCTCATGAGCATTGTCTTAATCTGGTTTCTGTAACATTACTGCTTACTGGGAATTCGTAGAGTGTCTTGAGTCTTTCAATGGCTTGCCATCCTTTGTCACTCTGGAAATTTTCTTAGCTTATGTTCTTTGTTATTTCTATTTAGTTCTCTTCTTTCCCTCTTGGATTACTATAGTTATATATATGTTAGGTCATTTTATTACAGACAGCTAAGTTAGGTAGAAATATTATAGGCAGTTAGACAGGGCAAGGCCCTTGAAGGGAGTCAGTGCAGAAGATGAGAACACATTACAACTATGGCTGGAGGCACATCTGTTGAGGGCCGGGCCTTAAGATAAAGATGAAATGACCAAGCCTACATGCCTCCCCAATAGATAAGCAATAGCACCCAAATCAGTTATCACTTGGTTCAATAAACTCTAGGTAGACATCAGTCACACAGGTAGGTGACTATGACCTCCTCACTCATCTCTTCCAAAAATGTCCTTGTACTTTCCATGTACACTTGCTATCTGACTTGCTTCCCTATTTGATCAACATTACCTAAGTAGCTATACTTGTGATTTTATCGACTGATCATGGCTTTGTCCCATGTGTACCCACCTTATGATTTTGCTCTCTGAAACTTCCTTTGGGAAGTGAGCTCTTTGGCAACCCAGTTGGGCCTCCTCCAGTCTCAGGAGCTATCTCTCCCAATAAAATTTTCCTACTCTTAACTTCATTGTTCTTTAGGATTCATTCTTCAGTTTTGGGGATCACAAACTCAGCTTATCTGATATCTAGCAGGTTGGGAGTTATATTTCCCTTATATCATTTGGAGGACCTATATAAATTTTACTATCTTATCCTTTCTGTTTCTCCCTTTGTGTCAGACCTTCTTCATGTTTACTTCTGTCTTCTCTGTCCAGTGTAAGGTTGTATTGAGTTGTTACCAGATGGAAGTCCTGTAGGGTTTCTTTCTAGGTTCTCAGTGTCCTGAACAAAAAATTGGACAAGACACAAAGAATTGAAGGTGGAAAAGAGTATGCTCTGCAGGGCCAGAATGGCCAGTAAAAGGCTCACACTGGCCTAATGCTGAGAGAAAGGGCTCTTTTGTATTGAAAACTCCTCGTGTAAGCAGAGCATCAGGACATTAGTTTCATCAAAAACTCACTTGGACCCTGCACCAGATTTAAACTGCTCTATGGAAGAACTCATTTGGCTTCTTGTCAGATGTAAATGAAGGATCAGGAGCAGTGTCTCTTGATTTGGTGAGGTTTTTTGGTTGTTTTTGTCTTTTGTTTCTTTTGAGGTGATCTTGCTATGTAGTTTTTTTTCTTTCTTTCAGTCTTTTTTTTTTGTTGTTGTTGTTTTGAGACAGGGTCTTGTAATACAGTTCAGATTGGCCTTCATCTTACTTTGTAGCCCAGGGTGGTCTCGAACTCAAAACAATCCTCCTGCCTCAGTCTCCTGAGTGCTGAGATTACAGGCATGTGCCACAACGCCCAGTTTTGCTATGTAGTTTTGGTTGGCCTTGAACTCACTATGTAGCCCAACCTGGCCTCACATTCAAAGTGAGCCTCCTGCTTCAGCTTCCTGGGTGCTGGGATACAGGCACGTGCCAGAATGCCCAGCTTAGTGTCTTTTGATTGGCTGTGCCCACATGCAAATGAAGAATTGAAAATAGCATCTTCTGATTGGTTGCTGTGAATAGCACCAAACGAAAGATTAAAAATAGGACTTTTATGATTAATCTGGTTTTCAGCCACAAGCCTGTTGTCATTTTGGTCCCGTGTTCTGTGCACGTCCTTTCTTTTTTAGAAAATGTCTCATTCAACCTGTTAGCCATAGGTTTTTATAACTTTTGACACATTTTACCTACTTAACTAACTAAGCCCTAATCTACCTCATAATTGCTGGGTTCTTATTTCAGCTTTTGTTTTAAATCCTAAAATTTATGTGGGTTTAAGTTCTCATCTGTTTTCTTGGGTATATTAGTTATTGTTATAAAATTCCTGTGTGATAACTCTTAATACCAGGATTATCTGTGGGCCTAATTCTGTCTTCTGGTTTTTTATTATTTGATCTTTTTTTCTTGGATGTCTGGTAATGTTTTATTAACATTAAAATGGAAAATTACAGAGGATTTGAATGGTAGTTATCCTTTTTCCAGGTAAGATTTAATGTTCTGTGACAGGCAGTTAGAGAAACATCAACTACTTTGATTCCTCAGTGAGTGACAGGACATGTAGCTGAATTCAGGGTATTCTAATAGCCTTGCCCCTAGTGCCTGGCCCTTTTAAGGTCTCAGTTGAAGTTTGGAATATTTATCAAGATGACTTTTCTTGGCAAGCCCTGAATTTCAAATATTGTGAGGATAAATGAAAGCTGTACTTAGGCTTTTAAGCCTCTTTGTAGCACCTTTTTTGTTGGATTTTTTTGAATTTCAGCATATGTTGTTTATGATTCAACACATTCCTCGAGGGCAAAAGTTGAATAGAATGTTGAGTCCAGTTCTTTTCATCTGGGACTCTCAATTCTGGCTACCGAGGTAACACAGAATTCCAGTTTTGTCTTTCCTACCTGGTGGCACTGATAGAATCTCTGGGGTGCTGGTTTCCTTTTGCTTGTCTTTTTCTTTCAGTAAATACCTCAGGGGGGAACCCAGAGGGATCCTCCCAGTGTTTTACTAAAGGAATCTTGGCACTTGAGTTCTGGTTCTTGGGTTGGAGAAGAGATATTTTATATCACTTTATAGTTGTTTTTCAGTAGGAAATATGGTCTGATATGTACTCTCTTTTTGGCCTTGATTTCATTTTCTGTCATTTTTTGTTATAGCTCACTAGTCCTCATTCTGTTCTATCCTTCTGGTAACTAAGACTAGCTAAATACTTAACTATATTAATTACTGTGGCATGGTCAAATAGCAGTTAAATCAGACAGCCTTAGGAGTCAACGTTGATTCTTCTCTTTTCCTCATCCCATGTCCAACCTTTTTCAAAGTGTATCTGCTATCTCTCTGTGTCTCTTCATCTCCATAGTACAAGCACTATGTCTGTGCTGGACTATACTGTCTGTCTTGGAAAATCAATCCTACTTCCATTCATCTTCCTCTGCATTACCTTTCCCCAAAATAGCTTGAGTGTTTTCTGTTGAAGAATAAAATCGCAAATCTTTACCATGATCCTTTTGAGGTTATGGGTGATTTGGCTCCTGCCTATCTCAGTCATCTCATTTGACTTAATATTCTTCAGTTATACCAAGTTTCTCTTAGTTGCTTTAATGTGCTCAAAGCTCTTTCCCACCCTGGGCTGAACATTTGAACACAACTGAGTCTTTTCCTAGGACCCTTATTAGTGCGCTTCTTTGCCCACTATGCCTGTGTAGTGTCTTGTTACCTTTACTGTCCTTGGAAATACTTTTTCTGACCCCATCTGAAGTTGATTGCCCTTACTTTTGGTTTCTGTCTCAAGGTCTTTATTGACCTCCTCTGTAGCACTATTATACTTTGTTTTTTGTTTTTTGTTTTGTTTTGTTTTGTTTTTCTTTTGCGGCACCGGGGATCAAGCTCACAACCTTGCACCTGCCAGACAGGCACTTAAGCCGCTGAGCCAAACGCCCAGCCCTAGTTTTTTGAGGCAGGGTTGCACTATGTAGCTGAGGCCAGCCTTGTGCTCGTGTTGTAGCCCAAGCTGGCCTCGAACTCACAACACTCCTCCTACCTCAGCCTGTGGAGTGCTGGGATTAAAGGCGTGTGGCCACCACGCCTGGCTTTAGCACTATTATACTTTGGAATCCATTTATTCGTCTTACTTGGTAGGCCATAGATAGATTTCAGGAGGATAGGTATATGTATGTTTTTCGTTTACTTCTATATCTGCTACTTAGCATAGTGCTTTTTTATGCTAGATTTTTCATAAATGTATGTAGATTAAAAGTGTAAATGTCTAATAGACACTGTGCCATGATCATTACTTAAAACAAGAGTTAATCTCACATACAAAAAAATCTCAGAACAAGCCTATCAGATAGGTAGGTGCTAGTGTTAACTGCATTTTATTGTTTAGCTACACAAACTTTTAATGTTATGTCTCAAAAAAACCAGCAGTATTTCCATGTTAAATACAGTTTTATATTCCTACTTCTTAGCTTATATGCAGTAATTTTGCCTTCTATTTGTATACATTACTTACTTAATCAGCAAATATTCGTTGAATATCTCCTATACACTGCACACTTTTTTAGGCTTGGTGTGTATAGGGGAATGAAATAGGCAAATCCCTCTCCTTACAGAGCTTATTTTAAGCAGTAGGAATACAGACATGAAGTAAGCAGAATCTAGAATAATTGTGATAAGTAACAAAAATAAAATGAGAAAAGGGGAAGGAAAGGGAATTAAGTGGTGCTGAGAATATGCCTGTGTCGTGCAGCTTTAAGTACTGTAACTAGAGACAGATTTACTAAGCAGTCTTGTGCAAGGGTCTGAAGAGAGATTGCAGCTAGCCTGTGGTTGTCTTGGGGAATTGTATTCTAGGTGGAAGGGACTATTTCATTTGACTTTGTTTCTTTTCAAGCTCTTTGTTTCTTCTGTCAGTCTTTTAAATTTTTTTTTTACTGGGGATTGAACTCACAACCTCACGCCTGCCAGACAGGCGCTTAACCCACTGAGCCAAACTCCCAGCCCTAGTTTTTTTGAGGCAGGGTTGCACTGTGTAGCTCAGGCCGGCCTTGTGCTCGCGTTGTAGCCCAAGCTGGCCTCGAACTCACAACTCCTACCTCATCCTGCCGAATGCTGGGATTAAAGGTGTGCACCACCCCGCCTGGTTAGTCTTTTAAATTTTTGTGTTTGTGGTTTTTGTTTTTTGACCGGTGTAATCTAAGGTGGTCTTGTTGTCTTCCTCACTAATTTGGGTAGCAAATGTTTTTGGTTGTTGTTGGTCCAGAGAGATTCTGTCAGTCGTTGGAATTACTTTTCTCTAATGTCTCTCAAGTCAGTTTCCTCGTCCGGATCTCCACCACATTCAACTAGATCAGACTTCTTTCCCCTTTATGTATCTATTACTATGTGCTTTCCCATGTTTGTCTTTTGAAAATAGAGATCTAATTATCTGACTATTCTATTTAATAATAACTAGTTATCATTCAGGCTAATCCAGAATGAACTTACCGTGCTGGCATTTAGGCTCCTTGGCAGTGGGCCACATCACACCTCCTTTGTTGCTGTTGCCCCCGCCTATGTTCTGTGTATTACAGTGAACCCTTGCTTGTCCATACATCTTTCTGTTAATGTTTATGTTCTTCTCTTTCTTCCTTGTGATGCCTTCTCTTTCGGCCTAGAATGTGACTTCTCTCCATTGGCTCTTGAGGCTTGTCCTCAATTAAAATAGTAATTCATTGGTAATGTCTTATAACTTGGCCAGTCACTGTAAGTGTAGCACATACTAGGAACTTTAAAGCAAAAGTGACAGTTGAGGCAAAGAGCTTCCCTGTGAGGGACAAGGAAAATATATCCAGAGTGAAAAGGATTGCCAGCAGTGTAAAGCATGAGCTTCAGAGGGTCTGATGTCCCTGAGGTTTCTAGTTAGTTAGGAGCCTCAGCACTACTTGCTGTGTCATGAGAATGCTTGGTGAATAAGGCCAAAGTCTGCTGAGAAGGTCCATTTTAGAAGCTAGATAAGAAGGCAGGAATCTTAACAAATTGGCTTGAAATTCAGAAAAGTGCTGCAAAATCAAATTGCTCACTCAGAAATATAATTAGCTCTACTGTAGCAATTATAAATATTTTTTATCTTTTTCCTACAAACTATGTAGGGCAGAATGGTCTTATCTTTCTATACCCCCATATCTCACATGTGGAGAATACTCAAAGACTGTTGAATGAGCCCTAAAGCTCTAATAAAACTGCACAATGGTGGAAATGTTATTGTCTTCTTCATCACTTTCCTGTCCCTGGGATACAATACTTGATACCCGTAATTTAAAGGAGAAGAGGTTTACTTTTGGTTCACATTTTCAGTTCATGGTCAGCTGACTCCAAAGCAGAGGTGGCGCAGTATAAGGTTCTGGGCCGAGGACAGCTGCTCATCCCTGGAAGTAAGGGGTGAAGGGAGGAGCCAGGGAGGAATTTATATCCTTCTGTGACTTGCCCTCAGTGACTCACCTCTTAGCATGCCCCACCTCCTGTCCACACATTTAGCTACTGAACTCATTAGTGGATGAATCCACTGATGGGTGTAGCAACTATGCATGCTCCAATCACCTTCAAAAAGCACCACCTCTGAACACATGAGGCTTTTGGAGGACAGTCTAGATCTAAACCTTAATCATTGTTATGCAGTTAGGTAGCCACTAGCAACATCAGCCTATCGAACTCTTGTAATATGGTTAATATGGCTGAAGAAACTGGATTAAAACTTAATTTTAATGAAAAATAACTGCATGTGCCTATTGGCTACTATAGTGGACAGGGCAGTTATGTGATTTATGTAATGCAGTGGACTAAATAGATCTCTGACTTATTAAAACTTTTGTTAATAATGATTGCAGATTATTGAACTTTTGGTTTCAGTTTTTTATTCTTCTGGGTGTTTTACTTTGTCGCATGCATTTTTCTTGCTTCTATCATTATGTATGCTGTCATTAACTTTTGACTGAATTTTAGTTTACGATGATAGAGATACATAATCAAGTGTGTAAAATTACCTCTTCAAAAATGAGCAAGCAGCATAGGAACCTGGGTGTCATCTTAGAGCTTAGCTCCAGTAAGAATGTGAAGTGTGCTGGGTGTGTGGCACACCTGTGCAGTCACAGCACACCTAGCGGTAGAGGGAGGAAAAAGTTTGAGATCAGCATGAGCCTTGGGGAAAAAAAATAAGAAGTAAAGAGGAGAGTATTAAATGTTAAATTAGCCATCAGGGAGGAGAAAAAACTAAAAAACCTAGGAGTATGCATTTAGTTCAAACCAAACCAAACCAAGCAAACAAAATCTGAGATTAGATGAATTCACTAAGGGGGCAGGATAACCCAAGAGTACAATGCCTCATACAGGGCAAAGGAATAAAAAAATTGATGCAAAACGAAGAGTTACAGGAAAATTAAAAGAAAAGAAAAAAAGCAGGGCTGGAATTTCATGAAAGCTATAAAAGGAGAAACTGAAGGACAGGTGCTTGGTTATCAACAGGTAATACAGGGAGAATAATAAAGACTAAAGTATTTTGTGTGACTTGGGTCTTGACACATTGACAAGTATTCTGGTGTTCTCAAAACAATGTTTTTCATATAATTCTTACAGTTTTCCATATTGGTGTGCTAGATACATAGATTCAGGATGTTCACTTTTTTAAGTCATTTTTTTTCCATTTTAATGCCTGAATCTACCTTTTCCCTACCCTAATTATCAAAATATTTTTCTTTGCTGCTATGTATAATCTGGGTAAGTATTGATAATACTTGCATTTTGCTTTGAAATTGATCCTTTTTAAAATCCTACACAGGTAGTATTACAAGTAATAGGGTTTATGGTTACATAGTAACCAGTTTTGATGCAAGGTTTACTTAAAGACTTTGTTTCTAGTTAAATTCTCCCTACCAGGAAAAAGATACTTTTACTTTTGGAACATCTTGCCCTTCAGAGGTGCTGTCTAGAGGTTCCCACCTGGCATTGGAAGCAAGCAAATGGCTCTTTTCATACCCCAACATACAGTTTTCTTTAGTTCTTTGGGAGTGGATATGCAGCCAAGAAAAATAAGAAACTGGGAAAGCATTTCCCTAAATAATCTTATTGTAGGTTCACTGATAGGTTGTATATATAGTACAGAGTGCAAATTAAGCTTATTGCTATATTTTTGTTTTTTAAATTGTGCCAAAACTTGAGTCATTTCTGAAAGAAATGCTTATATATCCAGTTTCTCAATTAGAACCACTAGAAAGACAGCTGAAATCTCCCTGAACTAGTTCAAGTGGCCATCCCAAGATGGACAAAAGGGATAGATAGCAATCTATCCTGCAATTATAAGACCTTTTCTCATTTCCCAAATGAAACTTATATAACTTGCATAAGATATAATTACCTAGTAAAATATCACGGCTAACCACAAGTGATGTCCCAGAGGTACATCATGTATTACAGACAGGATTAGAGGTACCCACTTGCAAACATAGTGTGTATGTGGTTATATATTATTAATTTTAGTTAGAAGAGTAACTTTCCTAATTTCATTGTACTTGTCTCAATATTTAGTATTTTAAAAAATATTTTAACAGTATGATTCATTATAGTAAGAATTTAAATATATTTTAGCAAAATATACTTAAAATAATTTAGTATTTTAATGTAAATTTTTTAGAAGGAATGGTGGTTATAATTATGCAATATCAGATAGATTGATGTGATTTTCCGTCAGCCATAGGTGACATATAACTTATCTTTCATAGTAAATGAAAGATTATTTTTTATGTAAACTGTCATCACATTTAACTTGTTAGTTCCCTAAGGGAAATGCAGATGGGCTTGTTTGTTTTGCCTTTTGCTGGCCACACTCTCTTCATTTTATCTGTCTGTGTTTCTTTCTTTCTTTCTTTCTTTTTTTGCGGCACCAGGGATCGAACTCATAACCTCACGCCTGCCAGAGAGGCACTTAAGCCACTGAGCCAAACTCCCGGCCCCATCTGTCTGTATTTCTAAAATAAAAATGTTTGTCTTACTATCATTCAAATTTTGTAACTAATTAGAAAAGTAGTAGATGTAAAGCAAAACATTTTAAAGAAAATGCTATTTATAAAATTCTGTTTCTTAGATAACCTTTAGATGTTTTCTGTGTGATGTGTATGTGATTGGTATATATAATTGATTCATTTTCAGATGTTAATTTGGGAAAGTTGTCATATCATGTCTTACAATTTTTCCTTTTTAAAATGCAGTCTTTTCTGGGAATTCTTGTAGAGTCTAATATACTATACCAGGGCATATGAACATTTTTTGTAATGTTAGTCCAATTATTCTACTGAGCACAACAAAAACTTAACCTGAACCAGATAACTTTATTCCTGTAGAATCAAAAGGAGGAGTTTATTTATATTGAGGCTTGTAAGAGTGCTTATTTTAAAGAATTTTTGATCTTATAGAAGCACTCGCCAGGCGTGGTGGTGCACACCTGTAATCCCTACACTCAGGAGGGTGAGGCAGTGCTACATAATCAAGTTCAAGGCCAGCCTGCACTAGATAGCAAGAACCTGTCTCAAAACAAACAAACAAAACCACTGAAGTTTTTTAGCTTCAACATTTTCTATTGTCATATTTCTAGCTTTGAAAATTTATCTATAGTATCCATATAGAAATTGATAACGTACAAGATTTTTTCAAAAAGTTTATATTTTAAATTTTATCTACCCTCTGCCACTCACCAGTTGTAAATAAAGTAAAAACAAAGTTGTAGATGTATAATTTAAAAATTTATATTTCATTTACTTTTCAGAAATCACATTTGTATAAAGTTCATTGAGTTTATGTTAGTTGCCAGTTGATAAGCTAATGTAAGTAATTGAATAAAGGCATTTAAAAGATCTGTTGCAGCCACTAGTAAAATTTTTAAGTTCATCTAATTTTTTCTTATACCCAGTTTTTTTTGTTGTTGTTGTCGTCGTTGTTGTTGTTGATTTTTATTTTGGGGATATATGCAGTCAGATAGTTCAGAATATTTATCAGTAGAACACCATAACCAAAAGTATATTTAAAGAAAATAACAATTTATATGACATTTTACTTAAGAAATATAAAACAAGTGAAGAGTTTTTGTTGGCATGCTAAATTTCACTCCCTGCAGAATAAATGATATGCAGAGAAAATGTTAGAAAACTCAACCAAGAAGTTTAGGATACTTCTTTGGAAAAGACAGTGCTTTTGTGTTCCTCCTAAACCTTAGTATCTGCAAAGAAATAGTAGCTTGTTTTCTTACTTGAGGGGTTTTACTAGATTTAGCAATTCTGCAAGTAACTACGAAAGACATTCTATCTGGCTTCCTGAACAATTTGACTAGTCCCTTGGAAATGTGATTATTAAGAAACGATGCAGTTCAGTCCAAGTATTTGTATAGCTTTGCTGTGTCACAAAGAAAGTAGTTTGTTTTTCTCTGTGATACATTTAGTGTAATCAAACCGGATAGATAATGTGCAAATGAACTGTAACAATGGATCAGATTTTACAGTGCTTTATAGTAGGTCCATATGGTACCTAAATCAGTAAATCTTCTTGTACTATTTGCCCAGCTGAGCACTATTCTAAGTGCTTTTGCACATACTGACTCCATAAAATTTTCCTACAAAGTTGTAAGCTAGGTATTATTGTCTCCATTTCACAGATAAGGAAGCAGAAACGTGGAGATTTTAAAGCAGTTTGCTGGTAACTGGTGGAGCCAGGATTCAAACCCAGGTATTCTGTTTCCAGAGCCTATTGTGACAGTGTAACATCTCTAGAATTCTAAGAAGGTGTTCTGTACTATTAAACACTATATATGTTGGAAATGAAGCTGACTTTATGTATGCAGGTGGTAAAATTATAGAGCAAAAAAGCAGTACTTATTTGGCAAATAATTGCAAATAAAGTATAGAATCAATCAAAGTATCTTTAGTGTGTCATTAAATTTACTGTATCATCGTTGTAACCTAATTTTTTGATTTGAGCAGTGTTCATAGTTAATTTTTTAGCATGAAAGAACAAAAGTAGAGTTCAAAAAGCTCATCTAGGAAAAACCTAGATATAATATTTTTAGGTGTTTAATAAATGCCATTTTAAATATAGGAATCCTTATTGAACAACTTTAGGATTTTATGTTACTGTAAAAAGACTGTAGACCTCTCACTGAGGATCTGCTTATCTTTGGCACATCGCTTACAAGGTCGTTCATATACCACTATTACTAGGAGCTTCATTAGGAGAGCTTTTTTGCAGAAAAGTAATGAAGTACTGTACAAGGTTTGGAACTATGTAAGACATTGATAGACTTTTATCCAAATATTATGTCATCCTATAAAATGTATTTGTAGAACCTTTTACATTTCTGAAGTAGACGTTTTATCCTTGCAGTTGTCCATAACAAACATTTTGGGACAGGAATGGTGACAGACACCTGTAAACCCACCATTCTGGGAAGCTGAGGCAGGAAGATCACAAGTTTGAACCCAGCCTGTGCAGTTCAGTGATTTAGTGACTCCTTGTCTCAAAATAAAAACTAGAGAACTAGATATATAGCTTGGGTTCAATCCCCACTACCACTAAGAAAAGAAAAAAAAAATGTGAGAGTAGAGGATGCTATTGTGGTAAATCTGGTCTGTAAATCTGCTCTTTGAGAGAAATGGAATGTTGGTCATTATTTTTGGGAGGACGGGGAAGCATTCTTTGATTCTTTCTAAATTGTTTTTTATTTGTTAATATGGTTCTTTTCTAACTATTCCTTTTTTAAAAAAAAAAGATAGTCTTGATCTTCTTGACACATTTTTGAAAAATATTCATAAAAAGGAATTTGCAAGCATCCTACTGTTTTACTTCATCATTATAAATAATCAATAATTACGCAGGATCAATGATAGAAAATAATTACTGTATCAGGCTTTTAGTGCTGTAAATTGGTAGAAGCATTATAACAACTTCCTTAGTTTGTGTGTTCACTTAATTTATATTCACAGGTGATCATTTTCTTTGAACTCTGTAGCTATGTTTCTGAATTCCAGAACTTCTAATATGGCTTCATCAACAAATTTCCTTAATGTGGCCTTTCTCTTCCATCATATATCACCTGTATCCATACATTACATATTTCTCACTTCCTGTCCAAAATTAAATGACAATCTTTACATGGCATTTGACTCAGATATCTTAGATTCAGAGTTACCAAGATGGATTTTGTAAATATTTCAAATTTTTTGAAAAAATGTTAAACGTATAGAAGTGGAGAGAAGGTTATAATGAAACCCCCATTACCTGTTCTACTTGCTCCCCCTGGATTATTTTTATCATTATTATTTATAATATTATGTATTACATATATTGCAGTTATTGTTAAACAACCATAATACTCACTGCACCGTAAAAGTTAACAGTAATTACCTAATATCAAACATACATGTATAAAGCATATAAAGGCAAATTTTTATGGTGTCATTTAGCAATTTGAAATGAAGACTTTGAAAATTTAGCATTTCAGAGTGTGTTTAATGTTTAGTTTTTGTTTTATGAACATTGAGAAAGGGAGAAAGCATGGTAAAGTTTTCTTTTAATCCAGAAACAAAGTTCTTAGTTCTTTTTCAGTACTAGAGACGTAAAAAGTCTTTTGTGCTATCAAAATATACGAACTAGTATACATTGGCCAGTAATGTTGATGACAAATACTTTTGTAGCATACGTGTTATGTGACATGTTAGAACCTCTTAAACATAGTAACAAACTTTTTTTTTAAAGACTAGAAAAAGTGCATCAACATTTGGAAGTGGTTATTAGAGAAATATCCTTCAGATGATCGATTGATTTCATTTGTGAAATTATTAGGCTTCTGTCACCCTTTTTATTGGAAGAAAAAGGAAGAAAACAAGTAGTGTTAATACCTCTGGTCAAGTGACCCAAACAGTTCTTTTTTTCCTTTGCTGTGTAACAGATTAGTAGTTTTTAAAATAACTGATGTTAAGTGTCTCTGAATTCCTGTGGTTTAAAGGCTTTACAGATATTTTCTCTTCCTGAATGAAAAGGATATGTATGATAGTATTTTTTTCCCTCAGTCTAAATTTAGATTTCTGATCATGAATTAGAAAGCTTGTTAGTGGTAGAATATCACTGTTTTCTTATTTGTAGCTTTTTTTTTCCTTGCTCTTGAACTTCTTTCCTTTCTCACTTCCTCTCCACCCCTCCCCTCACCCCGCCCCACTTCTATTTTTTCCTGAGTGGTGTTAAGTTTGAATGTAGAGTTAAGTGCTGGTGTGATGCGGCTTGCAGGCTAAAGCATTTGCACGTAATATATTCTATGACAGGACTTTTGAAACAGGGTCCTAAAATATAATTTCTGAATAAAGCCACACTAATTTGACAAAGGGGTATCTATGTCACTAAGTCTAAAAAATAAACTTTTGCTAACAATTCAAGCTAGAACAAGTTATTTTCTTTATTTCAAACTGAATGAAAGCCAAGAGTTAAAAGCATTCTCTGAATCAAATTGAATCTTAGCTCAGAGAAAACATTTATGTCTATTGCCGTTTACCCAGCTCACTGCTCTCCCATTTATCAGAACTGTTGGGGAGTCTTCTGTCTGGGATTGGAGTTTAAGATTGGAATAGGAATTGACCACATGCATGAGTTTATATGTACATGTACATGTACACGTCAACTTGTATTTAAATATTCCATTTAGCAAACTTGATTTTTTTTTTCTTTCTTTTTTCTTTGGAGTACTGGGAATCCGACTCAGGACCTTGCACAGGCAGGTACTGTGCTGCTGAGTTATATCCCCAGCCCTTGACAAACTTGATTTTAACACCAATCTTCAGTTGACTGAAATTTTTTTTGTTACCTGTGATTATGTTGTGCAGTCAGTTTGCAGATTATACTTTAAAAAATAAAAAACCCTGCCATGCTATGTGTTTGTCCTTGGGGAATTGTTGCATGCAGCCTAGATAACTTGTGTACCACATCTTGAATAAAGATATGACAGGTAACTCCTGATTTACCTTGTGGTCGTCAGCACATCAGTCTGTGCTCCCTAGAGTTTATCCAAGACCATGGAAATAACAGAGGTCTCCAAACACCAAAATATTACACAGATTCTTGTAATCAAATTTATAGATTTTACTTCTATACATTTTCCAGAGCTAAATATGGGCGATATATTTGCTCGTATTTTAGACACATTTGCTGGTACTTTAGATAATTTAAAACTTATTATCTTAGTTCATAACAAAATATTTGTTTTGGCAATCACAGCAATTATCTATGGTAAATCTATTAGTTGGTTGTAGAAGTAGTTACCTGAAGCTCTATGATTATATTCTGTAATCTAGATAATTTTGTCAATACCACAGTGCTTTGAGGGAAAGAAAGGACTCTGCACAAAGTAATATAATATTAATATTATTATTAAATAATACTAATATAATAGCAGTATGGTTATAGAATGCCTCACAGTTAAAATGGTTTCATTCATATATCATTTCCTCTAAATGAGAGTGCTGACACTGGGGGAAGAAAAAGTTAAAAAAAAAAAAGATGACAATAACATCAGGAAAGTTTAGGGGAAAATATAAATAACCTAATAGATCCTAACAGCATGATTATGTGGTAAATATTTAGGATGGTTCCACTGTAGAAACTGATTTGAAAGACACTAAAGGGTGCTAAACTTACCTATATTATAAATATCTAAATACTCAACTGTCATAAATTGAGGTTTTCCTAAAGGATAAAGTTAATATAAGAATGCATGAATTCAGTTCTTTTATTGCAGTAAGGTATTTCTAGATGTCTTCCATTGCATGATTTTCTGTTTGGATTAGAATCTCTTCAATCTCTCTATGAATGAATTAGCCAATTATTGCCTTAGGTGTGAAAACTTTAGTAACTTAAAGGTGTATTTAAAATTTGTAAGTAATGTGGAAAGCACACAGAATTTCCCAAAAAATGTCAGTAGCATTGCCTGAAATTTTCTTTCTGATTCTGGCCTGGGAAAAACTTATTTGGGGATAAAGTGCCATTCAGAAGAGCAAAAATAAAATGAGGATATTTTTGGTCTTAGTTTAGTGTGTGTGTGTGTGTGTGTGTGTGTGTGTATGCGTTGGCTTCTGGTCGTTATAAATTTATTTATTCAGGAAGTTAGGAATGGATTTCAAACTTGGATAAAGTAGTTTTAATGTGAATATGTTTGATCCATGGTAGATTGGTAATCCATGGCGATTTCCCACAGTACTTGCATTTATCGTTTTGTATCATCTAGACTAGAGAATTCTGTAAGTTTGTAGTAAGCTTATAAAAAATAGTTCTCCCATTTAGCTCCTGTTTGATTAATGTCTATTTGAAATCCCAGAGTAGGAGTCTTTTTCCTAAAGGATTTCTTAGGAAATTATATACTCCAATGACAGTATTTCTACCACAGTAAGTACGTCATACTTGATTGATATTTTAGGCACTGTTTGCCCAGGCTTTGACCAAATCAAGTCAGTTGGAAATCAATACTAATATTGTTTAAATATTTGATTAACATGTTTAAGGGAGAGGAATAAACTGATTTTCTTTTCATAATATTTCTATATTTGAAACATTAACTCATTTCTATTCACCAATGAAGGATCAGTTTTTAAAAAGTAATTAGATAAGGCATTTCTCAGTTTTGGGTAGTTTTAATTCCTTTTATTTTCTTCTGAAGCACACATTTAAAACTTAGGTAATGGAATTTGTTCTAGTAAAAATGTCCATACTATCCAATTTTGGAAATTCAGTTGACTTCTACTACGTAGGGCCATTATGTCCTGGTGGTGTCTAGTCTGGCAGTAGTACTTTAGTGTTTCCAATAGATATGTATTTCTTATTTTTATTTTTGTTTCAAAGAGAATAAAACCAAGCAAAATAAAACAATAAAGCCAATCAAAACAAACCAGTGTAAGTGACACTAGACTTCAAAACAATAGGAACTCAACTATGATTACCATAATGCCTCTTGTTGTCTTCAAAATAGCTGCCCATAACTTCAGACATAGTAAAAATCAAACAAAACAGAACAGAACTAATAAAAACAAAACAATGAACACAATAAAGGACTTCAAAACATGATAATAGTTAATCCAGAATGGCTATCATAATATATCTTCTTAGTTTTGAAATAACTGCCCATGCCATTGGATATAATAAAATCAAACAAAACAAAACATAATGAAACCCAAATCCAACCAAGCAATCAAAATGATACAGGACTTAAAAACACAGTAATAAGGAATTAACAATGGCTACCACCTTCAGAAGGAGATCCCCCATAGATGCATTGCGTATTGTTATCCTCTGAATAGATGATCAGACTACTGGCTTTAGACCTTCAAAGTTAGTGAAACACTAAACACTACGAGCGTTAAATTGTATTTTACCTCAATAGCTATCATTGCAGCCTGTGTTTTTCCAAATCAAACAGTTACTTATGGCAGAGGGGTGGTGGTGGTGGTTCTTCTTGTTTCCCAGCCCCCACGCCAGAAGGGGCTGGCATCTGGCTCTCCCTCCAGTGGCCCGTGCAGGGAGGGCTTGCTTCTTGGTGACTTGTTCTCTTCCCCCACAGTCTGTGAATGGCACTGACATGGGAAAAGACTGGCATCTGGTTCTCCCCCCAGTGGCCCATGCATGGCGCCAATTCGCAGGGAGGGCTTGCTTCTTGGTGGCTTCTTCTCTTCTCCCGCAGTCTGCAAATGGTGCTGACTCAAAGGCTGGCATCTGGCTGTGCCCCCAGAGGCCTGTACATGGTGCTGATTCATAAAGAGGGCTTGCTTCTTGGTAACTTCGTTTTCTCTTCAGATCTGTATTTCTTAACAATCCACCTGGTTTATATTTTTATCAAACTCTGGCTCTCTCACTGGCACATATACTGCAACAGCATAGAACAATTGCATCTTACTCACTTTTGTATCTTGAGCCTATTACAGTGCTTGAAAAAGAGTATTTCACCTATATTGATTAATCGTTGTAAGGGTATTAGCTTTTCTTCTGTTTACTCTTATGTAAAAGTTGACCTGAAATCTCAGAAATAAAATTCCTGTCATTGTTTCTCATTATGTAGTTGGTATAGATCTCTGTGTCTTAAATGATCTCTATGTGAACAATAAGGGTATTTTTTCAAAGCAGGCTTTCATATCATTACCATGAACATATTTTCTAAGTTAAGTTTTCTCTTTGGTAGTTGGGTTAGTCAGCTTTTCCTTGCTGTGACAAAATGTGAATAGATAACTTGAAAAGGAAAGATTTATTTTTGGCTCGTGCTTTCAAGGGTTTTAGTCCATGATCAGCTGGCCCTATTGTTTCTGAGCCTGAGGTAAGGCAGAACATTATAGTTTAAAGGTATGGTGAAACAGCTGTTCAGTTCCTGGTTGCAACCAAGCAGAAAGAAAGGGAAAGAGCCAGAGAGAAGAAAGGGCTGGGGACCACACATACCCTTCAGAGGCACATTCCTAGTGATCTGCTCGCTCCATTGGGCCCCATCTGGCCCCATTTTCTAATATGATTCATTCACCTGTGCACTCATCAATAGATTAAATGATTGACAAAGTTAGCACCCTCATGTTACATTTTCTCCTCTAGGTCCCACCTTTGAACATTGCTGCACTGGTAATCAAACCCTAAATGCATGAACCTTCAGGGGAACATTTCATATTTACATCATAGCAGAATATTAGTTGTTGGTAACATCTATAGGCTAGCAGACAGGCTCAGTTTTAAAGATTAAAGAGTAAAATGTGTAACTGCTGAAAGACCTTGTTGTTTATGATATTTGAGGTAATTAAAAAAATCTGTATTTATTCACACTGACCATAAAATAAGTGAGATATATCATAAAGTCTATACAAAATAACATTACATGGTCTATTTTTCAAAAGCTTCTAAATTGGACTGAAACTACTGTTTTCTCTCAGGATAGACCTAATTACTTAGAATAGGAATTCTTTTGAATAATTGAAGAAACTTGATTTGCATTATTTCTTTTGTAATTCCAAACATTGTTTCTTAATCAGAGTAGTGTCACTAATGTTCATTAATGACATCAGCTTCTGAGGATTTTAATTTTAATTCAAAAAAGTGACTGTGATTCTCCTTCAAGTCCTGAGTATTGTGTGTTTTTGAAGGTTTGTATTATTTTCATTGAAAAACATGAATTAAGGAGAGTGAATTTAAAAATAGTAGTTTGAAGAATTGAATACAGCTTTAAAATTATTACTTATGTTTACCCTTGTCTTACGTTGTGTTTTTGTGCTTATATAGGCTGTGATTCTTATTGATAACTTCCTTCTTTGTTGCAAAAAAGATTTATGATTCTCAAAAAAATTGTCTCTTCAGGTGAATCACATTTTTTTCTTTTCTGTCTTGAAGTCTGTGTATCTGCTATTTACACTGCTAGAACACTGTATTACCTGTTCCACATATCTCGCTTTCACTTCAGATCTCAGAACAAGTATCTTCTCCAAGGGGCCTTCGGCAAAGGTCTTGCTCAAGTTTTGTCTCTCCAAGTTCCCCATTCTAGAGAGCTCCCTCATACATACACAGAGAAGCAGAAATCTTAAGTTCCCACACAGGTTGTCTTCTGTTTGTTTGCCTGCCTTCCTTTCTGTGAGCTCCATGTCATCAGAGGACTGCCTGTACTTTTTACCCAGTGTACCCAAGCATGTTCACCCTGCAAAATATTTTTTTTTCTGAATGCATGATTAATACCATTGAGAGATACTTATATTATTTTGAAAAGAAGAAAGAAAATTTAACATTCTATTGAATATTATTCATTGTTAAAAAGGTTAATAGTCTTTAAGTTGGAATTCAATTTTTTAAAGTTAAATTTTTCCATTTGAAAAAGACTGCGCTCCTAACATGGAGTTTTACATCTAGACCTAATTTTGGAAGTTATGGAATGTGAATACTGCCTCCCCAGTAAGGGGACATGGATAATAATGTGCCATTTTACAGTTTTACGAACAGTTTTAGAGTTTACAAAATATGTTCATATATGTATTGTCTATTTTGAGCTTCAAAATAGTCTGTGGTGCTGTGTGTGGTGGCATATGCCCTAAAATCCCAGCACTTAGGAAGCTGAGGCAGGAATATGGTAAATTAAAGGCCAGCCTGGGCTACACAATGAGACCCTGTCTCAAAACACCAAAACAATAAAGTCTTTTTGAGTAGATAGGATGTTGACAAATCATCTGCAGAATGAGAAAATGAGGGTAGTGTATCTAGTTAACTAATACATATGCAAATACTTTGTAAAAGCTGTAGTACGAAATGGATGTTGGTCCAGGTTGAATATCCTGAATATTTCTTCTGAAATGCTTGGATCCAGAAGTATTTCAGATTTGATTTTTCAGTTTTTAGACTACATCTATATACATTACATTTATATATACACAAGGAGTCAGCTTGTGGTTGGGGACCCAAATCTAAACATGAAATTCATTTATATGTATCATATATACCTTTCTCTGTAGCTCAAATGTAATTTTATATAGTATTTTAAGTGTGTCTGTAGTTAGACTGCACCTTTTCACATGAAATCTGGTGTGGAGTTTTCCACTTGTGGCATCGTGTTGATAGTAAAAAAAAGGTTCTGATTTGGAAGTGTTTTGTATGTATTTTAGATTTTCAGATTAACGATACTCAACATATAGTAGTAGCTCATAACTGAGAAACTTAACTCCCAGAGCAGTTAAATTGTATATATGTGGTCTCACAGGTATTAAGTGATATAAGTGATAACAAAACCCAGCTGTATAGTAAAATGGAAAAATCAAGAGGTGGAGTAGTAACATATTACAATGTCTTCATAAATTTTGTGTGTGTTTGTGTGTAGATAGGTATTCCTTTTTTTTTAAGCTATGCATTTTTAGAAACCATGCAATAAGTTGAAAGTTACTTTCCTGTGATAATGTTTAGAGTTATACTCCCAACTACCAACTCAGTATTAAGTAAAAATATGGCCAGCAATGTGTCTCAAAGACAAATCTGTTACAATTGAAATTTGGTACTTAAAGTAGTAAAATTATGCATAATTTTATTAAATACATATGCACTGTATATACACTGAGTATAATAGCAAATAAACATGTTGTGCACCTTTTCGTAAGTTTGATATTAACGCACTTGGCTACATGTTAAATATATGTCATTTTTTTCTATCTTTAAATAGTGTTTTTGGAAGATAATTTTAATGGTCTAGAATAAATCATTAATAAAAGTTGCTGAGAGTGACTTTATTCTCTTTAGCAAATTGTCATTGAGAATTTCATCTGAGGTATACTATAAAAGGTACTTAATGCATGTTTTGTTAATGAAGAGTGTGATTTTTCACCCACTTCAAAGAATTCATAGAACAGATGATTATTATGTAACAACCCTTTTAAAAATGTAGCAACTATGGCCAGGTGAAGTGGCACCTGCCTGTAATCTCATCATTCTGGATGGCTGAGATAGGAGGATTGCACATTTGAGCCCAACCTGGGTGAATTAGATTCCGTCTCAAAATGTAAGGAAAAAAAAAAGTCTGGGAACATAATTCAGTGTGAAGATCCTGGGTTCAATCCTCAGTACTATGGAAGAAGAAGAGAGAGACAGAGAGGGTGACAGAGAGACACAGACAGACACACACGGCGGCAGGGGGGAACGTGATGGGGGTGCAAGTAAAGAAAGGGAGGAAGGAAGAAGAAAAAGAAAAAAGAAAAAAATATATAGACAGTGTTAAAAGTGGCAGAGAAGTCACCTGTATTGTTATGACCAAAGGGAGAACCATTGTAAATTTTTTGGTTTGTTTCTTGCCATTCCAAATAAACTTAAAGGTGTCTTCTTTTTTTCTTCTTCAAAATTACTCAGTTTTTCTGTTTGCTCAGCTACACAAATATAGCTCTCAAGGTAGCAAAGATGCTATGAAGACTACTAGATACTATGTTTATAATTATTAGACTAACTTCATACTTAATTGAGAGGCAATAAAAGCAGTTACTAAGTAAAAATAGCAACTAAATTCAAAAAGCTTTAAAAATTGACAAACTCAGTAGGACAGACTAGATAAAGAATTGTGATTAAAGCCTGTAATAATGATAAAAAATAGTAAACAAGGGAATAAGGGTAATGAGAATTGAAGTGTGAATAAGAGAACACAGAACTCGGTAGCAGTAAGGGAACCAAACTGGCAGTCTGCATTCTTATCCACTTCTTCATTTTATGGGCTTGAGAATTGGACTCTCATCAGTGAAATAACTTACCAAAAGTTTTATAGCTGCTTATTATAAAAGTCAGAAGTTAGAAAATCCAGTGCTTCAGACTTCAGTTTAGTCTGCTGTCTTCTATACACAGAGGAGCCTGACTATAGAAAATGAATTCTACAGATACTAACATTACATAAAGTTTGTGGTACCCATATTTTCTTTTCTTTTTTTTTTTTTTGCACCACCGGGGTTCAAACTCACAGCCTCACGCCTGCCAGACAGGCGCTTAAGCCACTGAGCCAAACTCCCAGCCCACCCATATTTTCTTAATGGTAGTTGATCTCTGAAAAAGAATGAAAGTACTATTAACTTTCAGGTTCAAATACCTAAATTCAAATTCTGACCACTTCCTCTTCAGTATCATTGCTTCTCCTTTGTGACATTATTCTTTTAAAATATATTACACATAGTATCATTGAAGTGATAAAGAATACAACCCCACAGTTTAGGGGGCAAAGAAGATTATTATTATAATACCTAAAAATTGTCCCATTGGTGCACAAGTTAATGAATCAAGCAGTCCTTATCATGAAAGGCAATAAAGTGAATTATGATCATGCAGACATATCACTAGGTCAGGAAGCCACAGGAAGCAAATTTTGGAATAAATAAAATGCTTCTTAATACAAGCCCTATTTAAGCCAAAGAGCTCTTTACTTATTATTTATAACAAAGCAAAGATCTCAGGTCAATTAAAAAAGGTGTTAGGCTGGATACAGTGAATACAGGACACTTTTGTGTTGTACCCATCTCATTCTCTGAACCCTCAGCCTTACCCTTTGCTAGGACAGAGAAGGATAAATAGTTACAACTTACTGTGTATATATCACGCAAACACCTACAGAGTTTAGAGTTCTTCTTAATGGAGCTTTGTTTTGTTTTGTTTTGCTTTGTTGTTTTTTTCCAGCTACTATAAATCAGTAAGATTTGGAGAGAGTAATAAGCCCTATTTTCTTGCCTGGCATTAGATGTTTTTTGATTGTTTTCTAAAGTAGCCTAATGTAAAGGTCAGTAAGTCAATCAGTTCTCATACAAAAGAAAATAACTACTACTAGCTAAGTAGAAAACTTTTTTTCTCCATGGCACAATTTTATCTAATTGGATGACTTGTATGTAATTTGCTGATATAGAATATAAGATGCTCCTTTGGATACACACTGATTTATCCTAGAATGGGATTTCTAGTGACCCTAGAAATCCACAGTTGTTTTAAGTGATAGGTGCTCTCTGCATCATAAACTCTGTTTATGAATTGAAAAGAAATCATGTTTATTATAGAAATTTGGGGAAAGATCAAAAAAGATAAGGCAGAAATTTACCTGGATGAAATCCTATCATCCAGATATAGCTTTCGATATTTTACATATTTCCTTATTTCTGTCATGCTATGAATATAATTATCTTTTACATTTTAAAATTAGCATTTGAGCCAGGGATTTAGCTCAGTGGTGTAAGCACTCGCCTGGCAGGTGCAAGGTTGTGAGTTCAATCCCCGGTACCAAAAAAAAAAAAAAAAAAAGATTAAATTAGTATTTGAAGTGATCATTTTTCTCAAGATGTTAAACATTCTTTGAAAACACAATTACTGACTCATTATCATAAGAAAAATATATAAGATACTTTGCATAATGTCTGACTTGTTAGTAAGCACTTAAAAAACAAAAATTTCTGGGTTGGAAAGGTCTTACAAATTGTCCTGAATCTGGTCCAGTATACATGAAGCAAATAGTTTTCTGGCTGTCTTGCCAATATACTTATTGAGATGGGAAAATTATTTCTTTATAAACTAGCCTATTTTATTTCCAACTCTGATAATTTATTTTTCTATATGCCTTCCAGTGGTTCCTGGTGTGTCCTGAGAAGTAACAGATTAGTGTGCGTAGGTCCTCAGTGTGACTGCTCTCTATGGTGTAGCACTTGTGTCTTCCTTTTCCCCTAAGTCTTTGTCTCTGTGGACTTTTTCCCTTTTCTTCTAACCTTTATTTATGATATAAATATAACTGTAAAAAATCAAAATAGAGCCACTCAACTCACTTTCCTCTTTACAGAGTACATACTTTCTTTTTGTATAGGCTTATCCTTTCTTTGTAGAATACTCTCCTTTCTTTCATCTTTCCCTTCCCTTCCCTTCCCTTCCCTTCCCTTCCCTTCCCTTCCCTTCCCTTCCCCCTTCCCCCTTCCCCCTTCCCCCTTCTGCCTTCCCTCTGTTGCTGTCTTCCTTCCTTCTCTTTTGTTGCATTGTTGTGGAATTTTTTTTTTTCTTTTGCAGTACTGGGGATCGAACCCAGGGCCTTCTATGTGCTAGGCAAGCACTTTAGCACAGCTACAATCCTCATCCCTATGTATTTCTTTTTAAAAATTTTAATTAACTTTTAGAAGTATTCGATATCTGTAATTGTTTATTATTGTCTTTCTTTTTGAAGAATTAAACATGATTGTGTGTGTATATGTTGGGGATAAAAAAATCGGCCTTACACATGCTAGGCAAACTTACTACCGCTGAGCTATACTCTCAGCCCCCCAAATTTAATTTTTAATAAAAATTCTAGTTTTAGCATTGCCCTCTTTAGGACACAATGAGTCTGGTAGAATCCTGAACTTCTCATTTATGAAAAATTAAAAAAAAAGATGTGGTTTTTCACTTGTAGTAACTCCACAGTGAACTAGTGAATAACTCCATAGTAAACTAGTCATTGAATTTTTATGTTCAAATTTTAAAAATCATCCACTTAAATATACACCATTTGACCATCCATTCAAATTGAAGTTACCATGTTAACTAACTTCTTTGGTTGGAGTTCAGGCTGCATTTGGCCAACAGATTGGGGCTTGCTGAATCTTAACATTAATAGCTTGTTCAGAATAACTTCACTATTATCATACACCAAGAAAAAAATAAAAAGAAATTTGATTTTTTTTTTTGCCAAAAATATAGGGTAGTATTTTTTTATTAGTGGGTCTTTGGTATCTGCACGGAATTTGGTGTTTTAATTTTTTTCCTAGGCCTCTTAGTGTGCTCATGAGCGCAGCATCGTTTATTTGAATACGTATGTGTTATTTAAGATGATGCTGCTGTGACAGTTTGACAGACTGCCACATACAGTCGTATCAGAGGTCAGCTCAACTTTTCACATCTGTACATTTGCGTGTTCTGTGATTTTTATATTTTATCAAATTGGTTTGATGTGCGTACACACATACATGTTTTCTTTTGGTTTTTGGGTATAATCTCATTCACATGTTCTTTTTCATTGTTAGGATTTTATAAGAAAACGTTTTTTAATTATATCAACATCATCAACTTCTAAAAATGTACTCTTAGCTTAAGAGAGGAGACATTTTTTACACCTGGTGATATTGGTATATTATTTCTAGAAGGATTTACTGTAAGTTCATTTTCTCCTGAAATCTGTCTGCCTGTTTGCCTTCAGAACTTAATCCATTCCCTAAGGGTTAAAGTGTTAGAAAGGGAAACAAAATGCTGAAATTTAAACCCATCAGTCTTACTACTTTGCTGATATTGCTTGTCATGTATTCTGTAGAGAATGATGTCAAGACTAGTATTTCAGAACTAGTATATTCTGAATTATATATGAAATTCAGTAATTTCTTGATTCAAATTTATTAAAGAGTATTTGCAAAAGTAAACACATAATAAACATAAGCATGAAAAGGAACAACTTTTCAGCAGTTGTATTTTAAGATAAACTGAAGCTTTTGGATATTAATATAGTCATTCCTACCCTCCTCTCCCTGATTAGCTTAGAAAATTTAATTCTCAATTCACTGATACTGCCATTGCATAAAATGCTTTCTTGTTTTGGACTTTGTATTTTTCAGGGTTCACAATTGTAAATTTTGTCTTTTGAGATTTGAATATATTTTGAAAATGAGCTACAATTATTCAAAAGTCTGAAATAAAATGGTGATTTTAATGAACTGCATAATTTTTTTTGTCTAAAAGAAAAATCCAAACATGATTTATGAAGTAATAAGGCATTGTTTGAGTATGAACACAATGCAACAGAGAGATGAACAGAGGAAGGAAATACTACTAATCTGGGTATGAAAATACTTCCAAAATATAAGATTTAACTCCCTCCACCTCTGTACAAGTGGCCACTGATTGTGTATGCCTTGTTGAAAGAAACTACTTTAAAAAACCACACTCATGCACTGAAAAAGTTTCATGTTACAGATTCATAATTTTATAGTCTTTGTATATAGAAGCAAAAAAATAATATAACTTATTGAGGTAAGGCATCCTTAAAACATTTTTACTTGACTGTGTAATATCATCAGTTATATTTTCGAATGAATGGAAATATCCTTTTTTTGTGAAAAGTTCAAACTGAAACTATTCTGTTGCCCTAGATTTCTCCAAGAATGTGGTATTTATGGTTCAACAAGTTAAAGGGCTTAGCCTGTTGAACTTTTATCAAGGTGATTTTGCTCCCTAAAAGACATTTGGAAATATCTGGAGACCTGTTCTTATTGCCGGTGGGGTGGAAAGCCACTGACCTATCTACCTGGTAGAGAAGAGGGATTCTAGACTCCTGCAATACACAAAACAGCCCCTACAATGAAGGACTATTCCATCAAAAATATTAGTCATTCAGAGATTGAGAAACCCTATCTTAGTCCAAATCTTGTGCTCAATATAGCTGTATTAAATCTTTCATTTTTGGCAAGATGGTTAACCTCAGCTAAACCTAATTTTCTTCACATGGGAAAATACAGATAGCAGTATCTACCTAGTATAATTACACTGACACGTAGTAAGCAGTCAGTAAATGTTGTTTTTATTATCACCAACAATATCAAGTTTGTCAAAAATTACTGTAATGATAAAACTTAATGAGCCCTTAGAAGTATCTTAAAATTTGAGAATTTCTTTGCTAATTTCTCTTATTTGGGAAACAATTCACATATGCTTTATGTAATAGCTTTTCTGTGGCAAGTAAGACCACTTAGAAGTTTTTGTCTTCCAGTATTTTCTGACTATACATGCTTCAGCCTACTTTAGTCACACTTAAATTTATCAAAACAATAATTTAAGTACTGTGAAAAATTTGTAGAATGATTGCAGACATTTAGAAAACCTGTGTCTTTAGAGTAAGAACTGCTACAAAGCTTGTATGCTAGGCCGCCTTTCAGGGTTACCTCTCCAGCTTGGTTGTGGTTTGTTAAGAGACTGTGAGTGTCGTAGTCATGGCTTTTTCGCTTCCTCTCTAATGGCCCCCTGATGATTTTATTGACGCACTTTAGGGAGGATGATCAGCTGGTTTAGGGCCTGTACCATGCCTTCATTAAGGATGTTTAATATGCTACCACAGATACCCACCATGAAAAACTACCTAATGGTGGAGAAAATATGTCAAATGAAGCAATGACAGAAGAATTGAAGGTCTTGTGATTCTGCCCTTGAGGAGTTTACAGTCTAGTTGAGATTTAATTCACATACATGTTTAATTAATACTTAAAGGATTTTTAGGCCAAATGTGTAACAAATATATACATATAAGGTAGGAAGTAATCAGATGAGGTTAAGAAAAGGACAAATCAAGGACAACCATTTTCTTGATTGAAGTTGATTACTCCTCACAAAAATCCAAGACCAATGCATAGTTTAAGGATTTAAGATTTAAATGTTCGTATTTATTTTCTGTGGTTTTTGCAGTTGTCATAAAAGGTAATAATATATGTGGGTAATACATGTAATAGTTAAATTCAACATTTAAAAAATGTTGAGGGTATAAAAATATATTGAGGTATGTCAGTGTGGAATTAGAAATATTCTCTTTCCAGCACTGTCCTAACCTTGGAAATGAATATATTGGGAAGCCTTAAGATGGGTTAAAGGATTCACTAGGTAATCACATTAGAATGAAAATATCATGTATAATTGTTCCTTTATTTCTAAGACTCTGTGAATATTCTTCAGACTACATTTCACTACACCTACTGAACCTGTTCCCATGATTGAATGCATCATATCTTTCCCTTTTCTGACCTGAAGAAATATAGTTGTGCTATGGAGGCAAAAAACAAAAACAAACCTATAGAAAATGGGTTAATAAAATACAGAGAACAACAACAATACAAAAGAATATTCTTCTTGGCCAGGTGTGGTGGCACATGCTCTTAGTGCCAGCCCTCTGGCAGTCTGAGGAAGGAAGAGTATAAATTCAAGCCCAGGCTGGGAAACCTAGTTCCTTAATGAGATCTTGTCTCAAAAACAATAATATATGAAGAATTCAAAAAAATTAAAGACCAGTCAAAAAATGGGCAAGAGAAATGAACAGACATTTCACAGAGAAAGAAATACAAATGGGAAAAAAAATACATGAAAAAAAATTCAGCATCTCTAGCCATTAGAAAAATGCAAATTAAAACAACTCTTAAGACTGCATTTTACTCCAGAAAGAATGGCGATCATTAAGAAATCAAATAACAAATGCTGGCAAGGATGTGGTGAAAAAGGAACCCTTCTTTATTATTGGTGGGAATGTAAACTAGTACAACCATTATGGAAGTCAGTGTGGAGATTTCTTGAAGAACTGAAATAAGAAATCCCGTATGACCCTGCTATCCCCCTGTTAGTTATCTTCCCCAGAGAGCTTAAGTCATCATACCACAGTGATACTTCCGGTGCCAATGTTTATTGCAGCACAGTTCTTAATAGGTAAAGCCTAGAAACAGCCTTTATACCCATCAACATATGATTGGATAAAGAAAATGTGGTATTTATATATAATGGACTACTACTTGGCTCTAAAGAATGACAAATTTGCAACATTTGTAGGAAAATAGAAGCACCTGAAAAATACAATGATGACTGAAATAAATCAGACACACAAGCTTAAGTACCATATAGTATCTCTTATTTGAGTGAGGCAAAGTACAAATAAAGAGAATGATAAAGAATGTATAGAAGCACACAAGAGGGTGAATCTCTTGCAATATTGAAGTGGTCCAAGGGGACAAGGGCTAGGAGAAGGGGTGATAAGAATAAAGATATGCCATGCACAAAATCTAATAATTCAAATTAGCATAAACATTATGTGCTGTAACATGAACTAAGATAAATAATACCAATAAGAATGAAAAATGGAATGGGGAACTGGAGGAGCAGGGAAGGGGAAGTAGATATAACAAGTGATAGAAACATGCTACAATATGTACATGTAACCATTGCCTAAGGTGATTGTAAGCTACATGAACTTCCAATGTATGCAAATAAAATAAAAAGTTTAATAATAATTTTACAAAGGGCCAAAGATATAGCTCAACGTGAAGGTCCGGGGTTCAACCCCCAGTATTACTGCTCCCCGCATACGTATTTTCTTTACGTGTTTGATACGGTTGTGTTTTCATAAAGCATTTCTACTAATTATTTTTAAATAATTATAAGTACATTACCTGCCTATTCCATGGCATTGTAATTGACGTGCCATTGGCTAAAGAAGAGACTTTTGATAATGTTCTCTTTACCCATCCAGTACTTCTCAAGTTTTCTCCAAAGTCTTCATGTAATTTCTCTGTATCTAGAGTATGAAGCCTTTGAGGAATAGCAACTAAATTCAGAATAATATCTAATGAAAAGTTAAAAGAATCTGCAAATAATCCCTGTTAGTGGAATGACCTTACCTGCTGTGATCAGAATTCACACCTTGTTATGAGAGAGCCAAGTTTAAATCATTTCTCATCTTAAAGAAAATAATCGAATAATGAAAAAGTGCATGTTCTAGAAAGTTCAGAGTTCTTATGTAGTTACATGGGAAGATACACATTTTAAAATTCAAATAAATGTTGAATCTAATCAATGTTGCCAACCAACTCAAAGATTCATATAAGTGACACTGAGTATCCCATCATGTGCTTGCCTGTCATTGTACTTCAGTGTATGTATACATTTTTTGAGACAGGGTTTTGCTATGCAGTTCAGGCTAGCCTTGAACTCACTCTGTAGTCCAGGTTGGCCTCGAACTTGCAGCAATCCTCCTGACTCAGCCTCCTGAGTGCTGGAATTACAGACATACACCACCACGTCTGGCTTCAATATAAAATATCATTGATCTTCCTATAAATGACTCAACTTTCTCTTTCTTTATGGGAATGTAGTACTCCATTGTGTGTAAATACCATATTTTCCTTGTTTGTCTGTTGATGGGCTTGAACATGGTAAATGAAATAAGTCCAACACACAAGTTCAAATATCTCATAGTTTCTTATATGAGAAGCACAATACATACACAAATACACACACACACACAAATACACACACACATAAAGAGGAAAATAGAAGAGTGATAAATAGGAAGTAGGGAGAAGTTCAAATACTTTCCTGAATTACATACTCAGTTGTTTCAAAAATAATTCCAGTTGTTTCAAAAATAATTCAATATATAGTCTAGTTCATTTCATTTATACTACTAGGTTATATTAGTTTGTTGAAAAGAAGTTTTATGCTATTACCTGTTTGTTTTTTGTAGGAATCTTTTTAGTTTATGTCATGTACTCTGAGTAACTACTTTGAAAATAGTGATAGACAGTGAGTTAACTATTGTTACTCTTTTGTTTTGTTATGAAATTCTGAGTCTTGATTTTGCTTGTGATCTTTTGGAAAAGGGCTTATTAGTATATTTAAAGTTTGTGATATTTACGAGAATTAAAGGCTCATCATTTTAATAAATTTAGTTTATTGAACTTACAAGAATTATTAGGTAATTGGGAAGATTTGCCATGAGTTTGTTGAATTATCTAAAAGGGAAAAAACTATTCAATTGTAAATTGAATTATAATGCAATACAATAATAAATTATATAATACAGTAATATGTTGTGGTCTAATAATCTTCAGTATGGTTGCATGAGGAGGTGTTGTTCCAGGACCTCCCTGTGGATATCAAAGTTTGGTGATGAATCCTTTGTATAAAATGGCATAGTATAATGCATGTTACCTACCACATCCTCCTGTGTATTTCACATTATCTCTGGATTACTTACACTTTGTAAATAGTTGCTGTACTCTATTGTCTGAGGAGATAATGACGAGGAAAACAGTCTTAAGTGTTCGGTGCACATGCAGGTGTTTTCCTAAAATCTTTTTGATCCACAGTAGTTCAGTTCAGGAATAAGGAACTCATTGGCACTCTAGAGGCCAACTAATGAAAAGTCACTGATACCTGACAGATTTTTAAGTTGAACAGAAACATAAAGCTAACTTTGAAAACTAGAGCAGTGTAATGACTTTGAATTTGTTAACTTTCATAAGTCAAATTTTAACTTAAAAAACTAAAATGTAAGTACTTTTCTGGATAGTGCACAAAAGCTCCTACTGGTCCAAATCGACTTCCAGAGGCTCTCCAGAAAGGAACTTGCCTCTTCAGCTTTTTGGTAATGACTTTTGTCATCTAATTATTTCTATTAAGCCAGTTCTGATGTGCCTCTTGTTTAATGGATTAAGTTTTATCTTCTATTCTTTTTTGGCCTTCTATCATAAGAACAAAACAACAGCACTTATTTTTTGAAAACTTTGGGTGCTGAGGGTGTATAGCTCAGTGGAAAAACTCTAGCATGCTCAAGGCCCTGGGTTCAATCCCCAGCACTATCCCCCCAAAATAAATAAATGAATAAAAACTTTTAAATTATTTCTTCTTTGAAAAATACCTCTTAGTACTGCTGACACTCCCTTATAAAAACGATCCTAAATACTGGTTCACATATAATGGGAAATTTTAACCTTTTATACACCTTGGCATTTTTGTTTAACATGTTCTTAGACCTTTTGAATTGGAGCCATCTTGGGAAAGTTATTTACTTATAAGGAATGCAGTTTTAAGAATGACAGTCTGTGATTCACAAGGAGTTACACAACATTTTTAAGAGAGAGTTGATTGCCTGAATCCTGGGCCAAAAGAAAAGTATTTCATTCGAGGGCTCACACAGTGCAATCGCAGCGTCATGGCCACTGCAGTTCCACTTGGGAGGAAATTTCCCGCTGGCCCTGTTGGTCAGAAGGAATACTGCTTCTTTCCCAGTCCTGTTCACAGATGAAGTGGCGCAGTATCCAGAATTGTTCAACTCAGTTGTCTGCAAACTGTAGAACTCGCCAGTAATGCTAGCAGTGCTTCACTCCCTCCTTGGTCCTTGTGTCAAAAATTTTCCTCTCACTCAGAAAAACTGTCTCTCTCAATTTCTTTTTCTTTAGTTTTCATTGTACAAAGTTTCAGGCTTTTACAAATGGAAGGTAATCTAATGGACTTTTATTTCTTCTCTTTGAAACCATCTGTTGCTATTTGTTGGTTTTAGTTTCTGTATTATACCATATATGTGTTGATGCTGCTAGATTTATATTCTGTAATTTTTAAAAAAAATTTAATAGTCTGAACCATTCACCTCCAGTGACTAGTACTTAAGAATTATGCTAATTATCATTCCTAGCTTAGAAAATATGCATGGATGCAGAATTTTTTGCTATGTTTTACTGATAAGTATATTTAATATTCAGTAACATTAATGCATTTATCACTTTCATTTGTTTCTTGTAATGCATTGCCTTCATGCTGAATAATTTGTTATACCAATCCTAAGTAAATTGATACAATATTCATGTTTTAGAATTTAATAATAATATAACATCATTGTATTCAAGTAAGAATTCATGATATTCTGGAGACATTAGTTTATAAATGAGAATCTCAAGAGCACATGAGGTCATAGTTATATGGGTCACTGTTAAGTGACAGTATCACTAGTCACAGGTTGATGCAAATTGTCTGCGCAAGCTGAATAGGACTGGCAAAGCACAAACAGTATAAACAATCGTTTTCTTCATAGGCAGATAGAATGTATTATTCTTAAACTGGAGAGCTTGCTATCACTTTGAATAATGAGTTGACTGACAAACATATTGTAAAGAATGGAATGATTTTAAATTCTTTTTCTCTTTCCCTCTTTAGGGTAACTGTGCTTTATATTCACTGATCTGTTTCAGAGTTTGTATTTCATGATTATTGCATGATCATGATAGCCTATTGTTTGCCTGACTATATAACACTAATAATATTAGAAAATATTTTTTCTTCTGTTGATGGTTATACATAAATTATCCTGTTACATGTACCTTACTGAACTACTTTAGGAATATTGGCTGTAGTCTCGCATACCCTGGCATAGTCTTCATTCATCCTTTCAATATATTAAGTACCTTTTTCAGGCACTGTAACTGCAGTTAACTGTATGAATTAATTTAAAATACATTCTTTCAGAGGATACAGCCCTGTAGCATAGCGCCTGCCTGGCAAGTGCAAGGTTGTGAGTTTGATCCTTGGTACAAAATTTTAAAAAATTCTTTTTTCTTGTTTAATCTGACAACAAGATTTAACTGGGAAACAAAATACAGCCAAAGGTACCTCATCACCAAAACTGTTCTGTACCCATGCACATAATAAAGCATGCTTGTTGATAAGAGAAATGTTTTAAAATTGATTTTTCTGCATTGAGGGACCCATAATTTTTTTCCAACGTTAAATCTTTATTAGATTTATCAAATTTATGTTTCCCCATGAAAGAATTTGGAAACTCTTCATTTTTTATACCTTAGAGAACTATACTACCCAATACAGTTGCTAACAGAAACATGTGGCTATTTGAATTCAAATTAATTAACATAAATAAAATTAAAATTCCCTTCCTCTGCAGAAATAGCTGCATTCATGCATTCAAGTGCTCAGTAGCCAAAATGTTCAGGGCAATTAGAATATTTCTCTAATCACAGAAAGTTTTCATTTACAACCATAGTAGAAAAGAGTTACAAGGTAACCAAATCGTCTGTCTTTTAATGGTATAATCCTTTGAAAGAATACTAGAAAAATGTTTGTATGTCTTTGATGGATATTGATACTCCTTTTTGTCTGCGTTTCCTGGACTCAGTTTAAAAAAAAAAAAGATAAAAATGATACAAAACGTCAAAACGAGAGTAGGAGAGTAACAAGGGACCCACAATAATTTATGTTGTATCTGTAAGATCTTATAATATATTTCTAAACTGAGGCCTTGGGGAAAGGGTAAAGTAAAAGGAGGTAGTATTCATAATAATAGTGACATGACAGATATGAATCAAAATTGCCCCAAGCAAGAATTATGTAAGGTCACCAGTCACTGAATATACCAGTGATTAGGTGGAAATTCTGAGGAAGGAAGAAGTAGTATAGAGGTCTGATTGGTCACACAGGTCAATGAAAAGCAGCCTTAAAACTGACCAGCAGCAATTCAGAAGTCATTCTGGTGATTTTTGCCAGGAGGGGATCTATAATGAATGTATCAATTTGGCAGAAGTAGAAATTTGAGTAGAGAAATAGTAGTAATTGGCCTGAAGAGCTTGGAATGTGAACAATATGATCTTGAGAGTTACTTTGTCATAGTTTATTATCATCTATGAAATAGCAGTAATAGTCATTACCTCCTAGGGTTGTGTGATGCCTAATTTTGTACTTTATATGATTAGTGAATGTTAGTACCTGGCACATGCTGACAAATTTTTAAACTTTTGAGACTATTTGACAATGTGCAAGATTGATTGGGCTGAGAGATTGACAGCACAATTAGCATGTGTCACTTGATGGGGATATGTTCTGAGAAGTATGCTATGAGGCAGTTTTGTCACATGTGAACATTATAGAACATATTTCCACAAATTTGTCCACCTAGCTGTACTGGGGTGTGTGTATGCACATGTAACAGCCATAGTCCTAGGACATACGTATCATATGGACTAGCCCATTGCTGCTGAGGCCACAGTAAGCAAAGGAGCAGGAGAATAAAGCACAAGAGAAAATGATACAATTGAGAGATGTGGTTAACATAGTACGTTTGAGTGTGCTGCCTGTGGACACAGCATGCTGCTTACAGTAAACTTTTTTTTTTTAATAAGTAGAAGGAGTAAACTCAGCTAATGATAAAATAATGTATATTAAATGTATAAACCAGTAACACAGTCATTTAAGATTATCCAGTATTACGTATTGTACATAAATATAGGCTGTATTTGTATATGACTGGCAGTTTAAGTTTTGTTTACACCAGTGTTACCACAGTGTAAGTGGTGTGCTACCATGCTATGCTGCATGTTATGGTGACTGTGCCTTCACCAGGTGGAAGAACTTTTTTCCAGCTCCATTATAATCTATGGGACTGTCCATCATTGGTCAGATTGCTATTTACGCATGTTGCATGACTGTTCCAAAGAGGTGTTGTTGAAGCCGAGGGAGTGGATGGAGATGTGTCAGTGATAGAGTGTAGGGTGTGGGTAGTGGGTGGAGTGACATTTCAGGGAACACTGAAAAGTCAGGATTTGTTTGTATAACTGGGGGGGTGGGGCGACTGAAAAAGAAAATCAAAGAAGCTGAATAGTTGTCCAAAAAGGATCAAACACTAGGATCTGTGGGGTGGTAGTATAGGAAAGAAAATTGTTTCTATAGCTAAATACTGCAGTGTGTTAAACAGAAGTTAAACAAATATGTTCACTGTTTTTTGGCCTTTTAACACATGAAATATATGTGGCAAATCACTTCATGGGAATATATGAAGTGTTTCACAGATTTATCTGAGCACTGAGCTCAATACTTTATAGAGGCTAGTATTCCAGAACACATGCTTTCAGGACTATAGAAATGTAATAAGGAAAGATTTTTCAAAAAAGAAAAAGTTAAATATATGAAATGTTGCAGAGAGACTGGGGAAATTAAGAAATGAGAAGTTTTTTTTTTTTTTTTTTTTTTTTTTTTTGGTTTTTTGTTTTGGTACCAGGGATCGAACTCACAACCTTGCCGCTGCCAGGCAGGCGCTTAGGCCGCTGAGCTAAATTCCCGGACCTCTTTTTTTTGAGACAGGGTCTCACTATGCAATTCAGGCTGGCCTTGAACTCACTTTGTAGCCCAGGCTGGTCTCAAACTCACAATGATCCTCCTGCCTCAGCCTCCCAAGTGCTGGGATTAAAGGCGTGTGCCACCACGCCCAGCTAAATGAGAAGTTTTTTGATGATTTTATTAGATGATCGTAAGTGTCTTAAGAATGTGCTTAAGTAGTGTGGCTTTCACAGGCACTGGTTTATAGGGAGTCAAAGAGAGAATTAGTGATGAGGAAATAAAGGTATGTTCATTATTCTACCTCTATTGAGGTATGAAGTGTAACTGATAAGAATGACATGGTTGTTACTAAATGTTTATGTGTCCTACATGTATTTTTAATGTATATAACAAAATTGTTATATTTCTAAATAATATGCCCTTTTGTAAATGCTGATCTCATGATGTTAATCCTATCACATTATATCTAAGAACCACTACTTTTCATAAGGTAAAAGCACACATTAAGTTTTTTTTTCCTAACCACAGCCTCAAGTCTACACCATTTCTTCTGTGTTTTCTTAAAAGCATATGAGAATGATAAGTTTTATTCATTCATGTGTTTCTAGGAAGTCCATTTTATATGCATCTTAGTTTAATACTTAAAGACTATCTTTGGGTATATTCTACTCTTTTATACAATACTGATAGAAATATTTAATCCACAATTATGCTGTAAAGGGGAGGAAGTCACTTTGACATCATTTGACAGTAAGCCTAAAATTATTGTAGGTACAGCTATTTCAATATTTTTTAAAAAATATAATGATATTGTAAGTAAAATGTGTCTTCATGTCAATACATCGTACACAACAAATTTGAACATTAGTAAACCAACTTGAATTTCAGTCACCTATTTGTGTTCCACTGCCTCCTGAGGAATTGTACCTTAAAACAAATCCAAAGAATTGAGAAGTTAGCAAGTGTGTTTTTATCATTTTTGTATTTTTTACAGCATCTAGCCTAGTGCCTTACCACATGCATTCATTATGTTCTACTGAATACTCCAGGCCTCCTTCACCTATGGAGATTTTGGTATATGAAGAAGTTTGAGAAGTTTTGCAGTAAAGAAATTTATTTGAGTGTTTTAAAAACTTTTTAATTTTTAAATTGCATTGAAGTAAACATAATAGAAAAACTTACCATGTTAAACATTTTAAAAGTATGGTTCAGTGGTATTAAATAATTCATAATGGTTTACAAACATCACCATCACCCACTTCCAGAACACCTTTCATCTTGCAAAATGGAAACTTTCTACCCATTGAGCACTGAGTTTTTACGCTCTCATTCAGTTTCTTTCTGTCTTGTCCTGTCTCGTCTTTTCTCTTTTTTCTTTTCTTCTTTTTCTTTCTTCCTTCCTCCTTCCTTCCTTTCTCTTTTTTTAAAAATTTTTTAGCATACTTCTGAACCTCTTTCACAGTAAATAAGAATCTTTTTTCTCTTAGTATATCCATTTATTAGTTCAGAGAAAGACAGGTTTAGTTTTAACTTTCTAAGTAGCAGATTCAGGAGTGTTTTGTCTTGCAAATTGTCGTGAGTCCTAAGAGAACGGCAAGCCCTTCTGGAGTGACTGGAAAAGGTGGGACTCAGATATTTAGAAAGGTCCAGAGGGAATGTTAACAGGGTGTGGGTTCAACATTGAAGTGTGCTGAACACACCCTGATCTAGGAGGAAGGACCTGGGTTCTTCATTGGGCTTTGTTGCTAATCACCTTAGCGCTAGCTCTCTTCCCTGGTCCATTCCCTGTCTGTGAACTGGATAAATTCTGAAATTGCTTTCAGCTTTAAAAGTTCTTTGTCGAATGAGTGAGGAATATTAGGAAAGGTGTGGAATTTAAACAAGTGCTGAGAATATGAGAGTAGTGCAGAATAATAAAGGTTTCCCTACATACAAGTCAGTGTCTCAGAGCAGATGCTTTGCTTCCATTCAGATGTGTTACTTAGTTGACAGTGTGTGTAGCAAATTGGGCTGCTGCCATTGCCTATTGAAATCAGATTAAAGCAGCTGGTTTGTATCCAATATTCAGGTCTTAAAAGACTATCCTTTGGGAAGGTTTAAAAGTGATGCAATACCATATCAGAACCATGTTTTATAAAAAAGTAAGTTTATAGGATTTGGAAAAAAAATTATAACTATAAAAAAGTTACAATATTAAGAATAATTTGTAAGAATTGTCAAGAATATATAGTATCAATCTTTGAGTAGAATTTAAATTTTACCAAAGTTCCCCAAAGTTATTTTAAAGTAAATATACATTATGAAGTACTTAAAGACTATTATATAGTGATGGTGTGTGAATTACTATACTGATGATAGTTATGATGATAATTTGTGATAATAGCTAACTAATTAGACATTGTGTAGTAAACACTAAATCTTCATAAATGTTGAACTACATACTTTGATTCTAAAATGTACTTACTAAAATGCAGTTTTGTTTCGCCTCTAATGAGAAAAAAAATCAATTTGCATAGGAAGCAGGTAGTCTAATTCTGTTATTCATTCATCTTTGTAGTCCAACAATTTCTTGTTCCATTGTGTTC
>RJWM01014089.1:0-51473 GCA_004363535.1 Dasyprocta punctata | reverse complement strand
CTATTAGCATCTGAGAAATAGTTGTAAGTTAAGTACACCACTAGGGGGCAATCCAAGAACGAGCAACATTCAGCGAGTTTGGCAAAGGAAATTTACCTTTTATACTATCTGAAGAAATCAGAGACCATTGCATCCAAAACTGCAGGACAGAAGAGTTTGATATTTTAGATATTTCAAAATGTTGATTTTTTTCTAATATTTTTTCAACTTAGAGAGGAAAAGTCTTCCTAAGTGACCAGGAAGACTAAGAAATAGTAAACAATTCATGTAAGCAACAAAAACGAGTTACAATGGACAGTGTATTTTCCAAATTTAGACAGCTTCTCTAAGGCAGTGAAGAAACTTGTGAAAGTTGACAATTTGAAATAATTGTAATTAAAGATACATATGATGTGACAAGAGTGTAAAAACATCTTGGAATACTGTACTTGGTTTCCATACACATGTGAAAGGAATCATACATGGTTTGCATTCTTGTACTGAGGATACAAAAGTCTTAGGTAAGCAAAACAGCTTTGTTGATAGGTGCACATGATTTTTTCTGTTGCATTTTCTTTCCAGATAACACAATATATGCCAATTTGTGGCTAATAGAGATTAAACCAAGAAATAAACATCTTCATCAAGGATTGAACATCTCTTGCTATGTATTGGTTTCCCTGACAACCCCCCCGACCCGCAAAGGGTAGGCAACATTATCTGTTCCATTCTCCATAGACCTATGGCATCTTGCTATTAGTAAAACAAGAGTATGAATTCTAGCGGCTATTATGATAAAAATCCCAACTCTAGCTGCGTGCTTTAGCAAATTACTTTACCTGGATTTGTCCATATCTGAAATGGAGATAAAATCACTGCCTACATCCAAGCTTTATACTGAGAAGTAAATGAATTAAAATATGCAAAGTATTCATGAAAGTGTCTAGCAAATACACAGTAAATGCTTACTGGTTTCATGGCTGAATTTTTTTTTTTTTCGGCACCCGGGATTAAACTCACAACCTCGCACCTGCCAGGGCAGGCACTTAAGCCACTGAGCCAAACTCACAGCCCTTGTTTCTTTGAGGCAGGGTCACACTGTGTAGCTCAGACCAGCCTTGCGCTCGCATTGTAGCCCAAGCCAGCCTCGAACTCACAATGCTCCTCCTACCCTTGATGGGTTTTGTAATTGGCATTCAGGACAATCAGATAAGCCTTTGTCTCACCTATATGATAAGATGCCAGTCAGTAAGCCAGAAATACATGAAATTTCAATAAAAATAGTCTTGTTTATGAAACACTAGCCAGGCATTAAGGAAATTTCCATTTTTGTTCACAGAATTTCTTGCTTTTTATTGTTCTCCATCATAACCAACCAAAGCACCTATGAACAGCCAAATCACTAACTACTCTATGGGCATATTGATAACATTTCAAAAGAAAATATTTTTTAAAATGGCATCTAAAAGAAATGCTACATAAAAGGGTTACAAAGCTCCACAGTCAACTTGATTCAAGGTACACTATAAAGGAAACAGAGAACAACTAGGGAAACAGAAGTTTATGGTTAGCAAGTAATAGAAAAAAATTGAAGGCTCTTGCTCACCACCCAAAAATTACACTGTCAAGCAAAAATGAGCCATGTGAAAAACAAAGGACTGAATACAAACCTGATCATAAACGTTAATGTCCAGGTTTATAGACTCAAGTGTGATCATTGTGCTTTATCCTTTTCTATAACTGGGTTTTATGAATAGATTTTCAAGTCAAATTCTTTTTCCAGCTGGATCTTTATAGTACTTACCATTTTTTAAGAATTCCAATGAGTAGAATGAAGAGAATTTTAGATCTGAAAAGGTTTAAAGAACCAAATGAGGCATAATGCAGCTGATCAATAAAAATATGATGAAGGAATTGAATGGATTCTTTCTTATACTGTTATAGTTGAACAACAAACATTTCTTATTAGGGTAGAAAAAATTGTGGCATTTCTCTCAAATCTTCTGACTCTTTGTTTGGCCAGTCTGGTAAATATCATGTAGTAGTAAAACATGCTACTTTTAAACAATAATGTCCCCATGACCAAGAGTGGCTTATCCACAGAGATTAGTCATACTTGCGTTATGTGAATTTACCAAACATTGCATTTTTCCACCAGGAAACTGGAAGCAGAACAAATAGTAATAAACTCAAGAAAAGAAATGCACTAATCAAACCAGAAAGCAACTCTAAGATTTATTAAAATGTATGGGGAACATTCAACAAATTCAATTTATAAAGTGGAAATTCCACTTCACTAATGCCAACATGTGATTGTAGAGAGAGTACTCACTGAGCAAGTGTCATGACTACAGTGACTTCAAAAGGGGAGGGTGCAGAGTCATGTTAAGGGAGGTGCCTCATCATCTCTGTAGTTTGGAATGAGCATGAGTGACTAGCATCCATCTTGCAGCATTGCTGAATAAATAACTGAATATTGAAGAGATAGGGAAGGGCAACCCATAGTGGGGAGGAGAGCTTGGGCAATGATAGAGGTTTAAAAGCACAGATATAGCTAGGCATAGTGGTGAATGACATAATCCCAGCACTCTAGGAGGCTGAAGCAGGAGGATGGCAAGTTTAAGCCCAGCATGGGTAATTAACAACTTAGGGACATCCTATCTCAAAGTAAAAAATGGAGTTGAGATATAGCTCAGTGCAAAAACCCTGGGTTCAATTCCCAGCACTGTAAAAACAAAACAAAACAAAGAAAAACCAACAGATTGCCCAGTATAACTCGGCTAGAGGTTAGGTTGCATAACCTCAAAGAGCAGTGGAGGATAAACCTGAGACCTAGATTCAAGGATGAAAAAACTAAACTTCACCCTCTAGTGATGACAGCCTGGTCAACAGAAAACAGAGGAGGGACTTGATCAGGACTTTGCTTCAAAACCTACCTTGGGCAACTATGATGAGCTGGAAAGCTCAGAATCCAGTTTGGAGTTTTTTTTTTTTCTTTCATAGTTTAAAGAAGAGAGAATCAGAGCAGTGGCAGAGGGCCTGTAAAGAAAGGGACGGACAGCACAGAATCTAAGCAACTTGTTGGTTGATCACCTGTGAGATGTGTTAGTGGAAACAGGCACCAAGCCACTGACTAAGCCATGACAGACATCCATTCATTTCCTCAGTGAACATTTCCTGTGCTATATCATGGCACAGACAATAGACCAGAGACAAACAGACTTCAGCCCATGTTCTAACAAGGCTCAGAGTCTAGCAGAAGAGAGATGTGCACAAATAATATCGATGCATTACATCATAGAACAGAATGGATTCAAGACATCACATGAGTTTTACTCCTTGATACGTTTGAATTCAAGGAATATTCAAGCCCAAATAATACCAAGTCATGGTGTTACAGGTTATACGAAACACCAGGATCATTCATTCAGTCATTCATTGGAAAATTTATGATGTATTCAAAACCTATGTCAGGCACTGTTCTAAACATGGGAAGAAAACAGACACAAACTACCTTTATGAAATTGCATTCTAGTGGCAGAGGACAAATAATGTAAATAACTATAATAAAGTGTGTGAGACAGTGGTAAGTGCTAGGCAGAGACAATTAGACAAGGAAGGGCATCAGAACTGCTTGCAGTGGGGGCTGGAGGGTTGGACTCTGGGAGACCAGGGAGGCCTTCCGGTGAAAATTCATTGATGTCAGGCCTGAGCTGCTGTTCCCACAGTTGCTGTTCGACTCCAGCCACTCGCTCTGTTTATTTCATTTCCTGACACTCTCCTCATCCTCCTCACTGTGAACACTTTGGTCTTGCTTCATTGGATTGGAACTTGACTCTTCTCAAAGCTGTCCTTTTCTCTTTATGGAAGAAAATGCATTAAGTCCTTTTAGTGATCTGTAGACAGGGGCAGTGATAAATCAGGACTAAGGGAGCACTCGGTATTTTTACACTCTTGATATACACACAAATACCACAGTGAAGAGTCACCCTGTTCTTTCTGCCTCTCAGAAAACATCAGGCTAGGCAAAAGGGAACATTCGTGGGCTTGAGTATTTTTTTTTCACGGTCCCTTTGGAGCTCACACCTGACCCCCACTCCAGGAAGAGTTTGGCCCTGGGTTCTTGCACCTCCTGTGGGCAGATTTGGCTGATTAGTCATTCCTTCACAGCACTGGTTGAGCCTGCCTGGTGAGCAGAGCCCTGTGCTTACTCTGCAAGGGGAACACAGAGATGCTGCTCATCATGGACCAGGTGGATCTCCTCTTGTCCCCATAGCCAGAGGGACATTCTCAACACCTAAATCACAACTGGGTTTTGTCCACCCTTTTTCTATCCTCCCCCTACTTGCCTTCAAATTCTTTTTTTCTTTTGGCTTTTGTGAGGTCACATTTTTCTGGTTTAACTCTGACTTTATTGGCTGATTTTTACAGATTTCTTACAATCTCCGCCTTGTCTTCCTCTACTGAAGCCAACCTTGGCTCTCCTCTCAGGCCTCCTTCTCTCTTCAGGTGATAAGATCTCACTCTGTGGCTTTAAATATTAACTACACATGGATTAGACATACTATCTATTGAATTTCACAATTGAGGATGCTACTGCTTATGTGATATTGCCATTTTATGATCCATTAGACATTATAAACCTAACATGACCAACACAAAAGCATTTGATTTTTATGAAATCCCAATCCTAATCCTTGTTTCAATCTCAGCAAATAGCACCTGGCATCTACCTGGATGCTTGGGCCCCAAAACTAGGAGCCACTTTCTATTTTCAGCACTGGAGTTTGAAGCCAGACCCTCATGCATGCTGGCTAGTACTCTACCACTGAGCTACACCCCCAGCCCCACGGAGTCACTTGATGCCTCTTTTTATCATAACCTACTTGGCTCCACTTTCTACTTTCTCACCTACTCAATACCAAATATGACTACCACTCAATAGCATCTACTTCTGCATCGAATTCACCTATGTTTCTTACCAGAATTCCTACTTTACCCATTTCTACCCTCTAAAATCCAGTCTCCATTTAGCATCCAAAGAAATGCTATGAAGTGTCTGATTTAGGGCTGCTTTATGACTTTTATGGGCACTATGCACTTTTTGCTTTCCTAAGCCTATTTCATCATTAAAAGCATTAAGAATTATATTTTGCAACTGTATTGTATAAAGATAAGTATATTAACATTACATATTAAAACATTTTATTGGAAGAGGAAATTCATTTTTTTCTTCTGATTTTAAAAGAAACGCAAATATTTTTGTGTATCTCTAAAATTATTGTGGGCTCCAGGTACTGTGCCTACTGTACCATATGGGTAAGTTGGTCCTGATTAGACCCCACTAGGTTCCCTACTAAAAGTCTTTGACCATATCTCCTGGCAAGTAGAAGGAATTCCAAAGACCTTGTCAGGAATCTTAACTGCTACATGAGCTGGTGGGAATCAAACTCACTCTCTCTTGCTCTCGCTCTCTCTCTTCCTTGTTCACTCTGCCCTGGTCATGCTAGGTCCATCTGTCCCTTGAGCACTCCAAATTTCATCCTGACAGCGCTCCTTAACTTCAGTTTGCTGAGCCTGGGTTAGCAAGCCTGTGAGTTTGTCATGGTTTATGCAGGCATGGCAGAAGATGACTGGATTTGAGGCATCTTGCTGGCTCTCCACTCTAGAGGGCTGTCTTCTAGGTAAGGATGCCCCCAGCAGCAGGAGGCAGAAGGTTATATCACCATAGATAAGGAGGGTAGGAGAGCTGGTACCATCTAACAAGCAGCATCTACCAACAGGGGTCACAATCGCGGTAATCAGGTGAAGATGACTGTCCTTTCTCTCTTCCTCTGCCCCGCCCCATCCCAGCCCACTGAAGATGAGGACCATAAAAGGGAGGATATTCAAATCAGATAAGAAAATTTTTTAAACCTCATTGAGATTTATTTGTCAAAAAGAAGCAGGCAACGATGGCATCAGACTTTCCAACTCCAAGATCATCGCCTTCCCACACCAGTGTGCTGTCTCAGCATTCAGCCTTGGTTATTCTCGTCCGAAAGCTTATTTCCTTCTCTGGAGAAATGCCAGACTAAAAACAAATGTGTTGTGCATCTGCTAGAAATGGCCCCATGTTTTTCCTCTATGTATTCTAGTCCCCATCAAGAGGATTTTTTTAATGCCCTTCCTCTATTTCAGGATCTTGGAATGCTGATCCAGGCAAAGAAGACATACAGCAGGAACCATGAAGGAGCCCAGAGCCAAGAGATGCAGGGAGCTGTAGAGTGTTTTGAAGGGTTTAACCACCAAGGTGACCAAATATGTTTGTCCAGGACACACCTGGTTTGTGTCTACTGTCCCAGCCTCATTATTCATAATATTTCCTTTAAATCAGTCTTAAAATATTCTATTCTGGATGATAAATGTCTATCCTAACAAACATCCACAGAAATCAATTGACAGAGGCATCTTCAAGGCATCTGCGATGTGTTTATGACACAAATGAAAGAAAAACATAGAAGCAAACAGCAACTGGACCCAGCAAAAGCAAGGAGGAGATTCAGACCAGTGCCAGAGTCATCTGGTGGCCCTCTTGGCCAAGTCTCTCTCCAGTCCTGGTTGGGGGAGTGAAGACTACTGGCAGAATTCTTCTGGATATGAGACAGCTGTCATTCACTTTTCCATCAGCAGAGAGTAGAGCAGAGAGTGATCATTCCTAAGGAGGCTTAGGCATCCACAATAAGTTCCATGTTAAAGATTCCATGTCGGCTTGTTAGAGAAAAATCACTATCTTAAACATATCACCCAGGTGTCACCCTGGGTTTCCGCTTCCAGGCAGGAGGCAGCTGGAGAACCACAAAGAATAGGGAATGAGGAGCACAGTCTCAGCATTCTAATCCCTTTCTGATTTTTGTGCCATGGTTTAACTTTGCAAAGAAAGAACGCTCACACAGCTCTGCCTCTTACTGGCTCATGTTTCTTTACCTCTTTAGTGCTATTTTCCTAGTTCCTTTACACCAGCTTCATCCTAAAATTCAAAGTTCTATGCAAAAACTGTGCCTCAAATTCTGCCACAACCTTCTGATTCTCACCGACAAATGATTTTTAGGTTTATCTTTCACATTTTGCTTTGTGAATATTTTTAAATTCCACTTCTAGGGTGTCATAAAGCCCCAAGGGTCACTGATACCTGATACCACTTGTGCTCATAATGATTCTGCATCACCAGCTTGCCCCGAAGTCTGTTACAGCAACCCCTAAAATGCAGTAGAAGGTCGCACTGCTCACAGGCATTACAGGAAAAAACAAGGGTTCTGTGACCAAAGATATTTATTGAAATACAGATTTAAAAATAGGAACAAGGCTCTTTACTATAGGATTTTCCAGAGTTTTTAATGTGCAAACAGGCATGTGAATCCCTGACAAAAACAGGGAATACTGAGAGGCATCTCCCTCCTACCTGAGGACAGTACCCTTTTTGTTTTTGGTAGAAATTCTGGAGGGACACTTGTGGCATATCGTGAGAAACATTGTTTTCCTATCCTTGCTAGGAATACATGCTTACAGTATACATAACTAGTACACGTCAAGTACCAGTTATATTAATGAGTGCTTTCCCCCTCAACTATGATGATCTAATAACATGCTTTCTTCTATTACCACTGAAAAGGTGGACATGTTAAATTACTTCATAATTTTACAGGCTTATAAGTGATGTTGTATAGCAAGTAGTTACTATTCTTTAGTAAATTAGAACTTCTTGTGAACTAAGCATTGATATTATTTTGGCTTTTGTGTCACTGTCTAACTTTGTAAGATGTAAATCAAGAAAGAAAGGAGTGTTGTAAAAGGAGCATCTATCAAAAACTCAGTTATGTATTTTTTTTCATCAAGCAAAAGCAAACAGAAAACCCCAAATACCAGACATAGAAACGGAGACCTCTCTTCTTCCTCAGGCGAGATTCCTGTTAGATTCCAAAGCAAATTGTACTGGAACTCAGAAGATTCCTGGCGTCTGCATCTCTGGGCTATGCATAGTATTTCTTATGTGAATTGACAAAAGCACATGGTTGTACATGTCTTGAGTGCCTGATCAGGATTATCCTTTTTAAAAGCTAAAAAAACTCAAGCCACCAGCAGAATATTTTAGTGACAGTCCTGTATTTGAATATCTTCACAGCCACAAGATAGGCTGAAATTACCCAGGGTACAAGAACACAAAACTTTGTCTCATATTTCATTTGCTATTTTTTCTGTATTTAAAAGTGCCTAGGCTGAGACTCAAAAGTATAGAATAAATTCAAGTCTTTTCTTTACATGCTATGATTATCATATGTATAAAACATTTACTGGAGTACATGATCCTCACGCATTTTGCATTCTCCAAATTTTCATTTTTCACTGTTGTACCTGATTACATACATTCCTGCAGCCTAAGGCATTCCAGAAAAAGGTGCCTTTTTAAAGCTTGGGTAGAGAGAGGCACATTGGTGCTTCATAAAGCAACTTCCAAGCAGTTTTACAATAAGACAAATACAACAAGAGAGAAAGTTTCAAAATCAAACAACTACACAGCTCTCTGAAAGCACATAGAAAACTATGCAGAATAATTTTGATTAGGCTACATGACTGTGCCAGGCTTCAAACAAGTGGTTATTCTGTTGTGACATCTGCTGAGCAATGCATCCATTGTTCTCTGGAATTTAATTCATTTTAAATTACTCTATCCAAATGATAAAACATGAGATGTGCTACACTTCAGGGGTAAAATGCTGTGCTTGCTTTTATTGTGCCCATAACTGTTAGCTAGGAAGCAACACAGCCTGTTCGAACTAAGTCTTGACTGCTGTCTTTTGAAAAACAGCTAGTTCTAGAAATGTGAGTGGACTCTTATTAAACGGAAAAATTAGGATAAATGATCTTGTCTACTCTGGTGTGACTGTGAAGTTGGCAGAGACATGTGCAAAGATGTCTCAAAAAGCACAGCAACCAACTTTGGAAGAGAAACTTTTCAAAATTAAGAGCAGTTTGGGGTACATTTTTACTGTGAGATACAGTTTGTGTATTAATATAGCCAATAAATTATTGTTCAAGGACTATCATGCAAATGCCTCCTAATCCAAAATACTACAACTATCTGTCTAAGAACTTTTGTGAAAGTCTGTAAAAGTTGTATGTGGTGGGAACACTACCATCTGGAAGCATTATTAATCAGACATTAAAAAATATCAAGATATAAATCTAAGAGATCACATACATATGCACATAAGAATTCATATTTTCTGTATGCCACTTATTTAATATACTTTTGAAATAAGCTCAGATGAAATAAAAATCAAAAGTTCTCAAAAAAGTGAAACATTAACTTAATTGCCAAATATTTCCTATTGCCCCAAAAAACAGCATTTAAAAAATTCTATGCAAAAGTATGCTTTCAAACTGTTTAAGTGATATGATACACAAACCAGTTTTCAAATAATAAAGTCAGTCATTTTGTATTTTGAGAAAGTAAAGGATACCGTGACACATTACACACACACGAATGTGCGCGTGCACACAAGCCAGTGATAAAATTTGGCCTCTCCTACGATGAGTACATAAACATCATTAAGTGCTTCCAGGAGGGAATGCTGTCACCCCTCCCTACAATCCAGGTAGTTTCCTTTAATCCAATAGCAAATCTGGGCATATTTGAGAGGGGTGATTCTGACAGCCACATTGAAATCCTGTGGAGAACCATTCATGTCCACCCACTGGTGCCCTGAAAAGATGCCAATAATTTTTCGCTCCCACTTCTGCTGTTGTCTCTTCCACATCCTCACATAAACCCCTGAGCCGCTGGCCCCAGGCTGGGCATCACACTGCTGGTAAAGCAGGTCATAGGTTTCATCTTTGACATCACAGAAGCGATACACCAAGTTGCCTGGTCGATCATTGTCATAGCCTGAGAAATGGATTCTTCCCCCTGGCAGCTGTTTAGCAGGAGGACTCACCCCAATTTTCATGAACTTTCTCTTGTGGGGCTTTTTCAGTTCCAAGAGGGCATAGTCATAATCCATGCCAATATCATTGGCATTGCCCTTGATCCAACCCTTGGGCACATGGGTGCGTTTTACCCGGATCCATTGAAATTTCATCTTCTCTGGTTTGGCTGAGTTTGAGGTGTTAGTCTCTCGACCACTGTCTTTAAACTTGGGCTTCAGGAAGCCCACTCGAAGTTTCTGTGTTCCTTTCACATAGGTTTTCCCATCATGTATGCAGTGGGCAGCTGTAAGGACGTGTTTCTCTGCCACCAGAGTGCCGGTGCAGCCTGTAGATAACTTCACCGATGTTGAGAAAGGGTAGTTGAGCAGGAAGTCCTTCCCAAAAATGCTGAACCTGCTGTCATAGCCATAAATCTGTCGCTTTCTCCGAGATGTTCTCGACAACTCTGAGTCTTGGTGTTGAGTCCCACGTCTACCACTGCTGAGGATGTAAATGCCCACTTGAGTCTCTGTGCGGCTGCCATTGGCATAGAGTGTCTCATAAGACAGGTATTGCTTGGCCTCTTCATATGTAGGCAGTGGAGTTCCTTTGTGACACTGTGGTCCACATGAGGAGGACACTTCCAATTTGGCTTCTGCTCCAAAGTCTGGCTTGGCTAAATTGAGGGTGGACTGAGGCAGGACAACAGGCAGGCGGTAAGCAGGCCAAGTGGGTTTCCAGGAGGCTACGTAAGGGCTCACTTGCCCAACAACACAGAGCAGGAGGAGGAGAAGGAAGAGGAGCCCTGGGATCCCTGCCATGCTGAGCACCATTCTGTAGATATAAAGACAAGCAGGTTAGAAGGGGAAGGACTGAGCCTCATTTACTACAACCAACAAACCCTGCCAGCACGCCTGTCATTGCTTTTGTAAACCCATCTTGGGAACTGGAAAGGAATCCACAGGTAATGGTCTCACTATTCAAGGGCTTACTCAAATTTTCCTGTGGCTGGGCAACCCAAATGAAACTGGGTCTTCATTCCCACGATGATACCTTATAGTCAGCATGCATATGGTCAGTAGTTCCCAGATGAATTGTTCATCAGACCCAATTTCCATGTGACATTCAATTGTCTTTGTGCTTGCTTCCAAACTTTGTCCTCTCCTACCTTCCTGGTTTCCCCAACCTTTCTTTCCTTCTTCCACCTCATTCTCACTACAATATGTACTTGGGAAATGATCAAGGCAACTTGTCCATTTACAAGGCAAATCTCAATTACATACTTTGCTAAATGAGCAAGTCATCTAGAAGGGACAATTCCAGGGTTACATTTATTAGGACTCCCATCACTTCAATGATGGGGGCATTTGGAAGATGATATAAGAATTTTATTTTTCTTTTTGCTTGGAAGTGAAAACAACTTTTAGGATTACATATTTAGTTCCAGAGTATCCAGGCCTCTAGCAAACAAAATATTTCCATTTCCTCTTGATTATGCTGTACACTAATAGGATCTACAGCTCTAATATTGCATCAGGTGGAACTTTATGACTGCCACTGCTGGTTATTTTTTCAGGTGTCTGTACCTATGTTCCAGTTACTTTAAATGCCTACATACCTAACATTCAACAGAAATTTATTAAGCGAATGCTTGTATCAATGGAGGAATGAATGAATAGTGTGTTTCAGAAAATACTTTTTTGAATGATGCAAGCTGACTTCTAATGACAGGGATGTACATAGATGATATAGTACCTCAGATAAAGGGCAAAAATGTCAGATGTGGTGACTAAGAAGAACAGAGGTAGCATTTTAGGGGAGGGGGTGCTTGAGATGGGTGCTGAAGTAGAAAAAAGTTAGGTGATACAAGATAGAGAGACAGGAATACTTAGAGAAAGGCAACAGTCTGTGCAAGAGCACAGAGCCATGCAAAAGTCTGCGACATTTTAGGACTTAGACTTGGCAAAGGTGGAATATAAGAGATGGTGGAGGCTGCAGGCAAGAGCCATGTTATGGACAATCATGTGTACTAACTGAAGGAGTTTGGATTTTACTCTGAAAGGTATGTTTAAATACCTGGATCAATCATCTCACAAGAAAACAAAAAAGAAGATTCAAAGTACTTTTATACATATGTTTAAGCATCAGTTGGTTGTGACTGATTCTGAATCTTCTGGTTTAGTTGACTCAGAAAGGAGGGTGATTTATCCATAATCAAGCATCTCAGGACAGGACAAGAGAGATAAATCTTAAAAGAGGCTCAAGGGACACAAGAAGAGGAGGCAGGAAATGGTTTCATTTTTTCACCCCCTTCCTCTTTGAGGACACAGACTTGCTGGGAATTTTTGTGCCCGCTTTTACACAAAACTGGAAAATCCCATTGATTTGATCTAGTCCAGATAAGCATGCCAATCCACATTCCCAAAATCTACACACTGAATTTCTAAACTATGTGTGCATTCTACCCACTTCTAGAATCTTTATTTTTTAATTAAAAAAAATTTTTTTTGGTACCAGGGATCGAACTCACAACCTTTCGCCTGCCAGGTAGGCACTTATGCCACTGAGCTAAATCCCCGTAACTTCTGGAATCTTTTCACTCTCCTCTTTCTCTTGAATTCCACTTTTGTCAAGGAGAATAGGAATGAGAAAAGAAAGGAATGAGGATAAGAAAAAGCCAATTCCTTGGGATTTCCTCATTCCTTCAAACTGCTTATCATGTTTCTAAATAAGAAAGGACCCTGGGCCCTTCTGTGAGGATAAAATAAATTAAATTATTTAAGTCTTTGAAACATGGGGTACATGTATATGCGTACACATGCATATTTACATGTGCTTGTTGAGAGTACTGATGAGTGTAAGAGTTCTAAGTGGACTAGGAAGGGTCTGCTGATGCTAGCCGAGTCTTTCCCACCCCCTAATCCCATGGAGACCTGGACAACAGGACAGGTGTGGCGATGACAACCCTTTGGGGATATGTGACATGGCTCCATGTCTGATTATTACCATCTCCTCACTGAGGATCTAACTCTAGGGTTTGAATGGCTTTTTTTTTTTTGTTCTATGTAGGTAGGTATAGATGACTAAAGGCCCCACTCACACCATAATTCTTGCCAAGCTGATGTTTGCTAAAAGGAATTGTGAATTTCCCACATGGCTGTATTTTGAACTCCAACATATTATCCTCTCCTCCCTTTGACTAATGTGGAGAACATTAATTCTGCTAACATCGAGCAGCAGGATGTTTTATGCCAAGTTTTATTTCAGTTTATCTTAAGAAAAGAAACAGAATCCACAGGTCTAAGTTGCCAAGTGTTCTTGCTTTTAAAATATAATTCTTGAGAGAAAGAGGAGATAGCATGATACCATGTACTACCATAAGTGGCACAGAATATTTTCAACATGTGTGAAGAACATGATAAATATGATATGCTCATAATATCATCTAGATTCTGAAGCATGGATCTTTAATCATAAATCTCAATCCTGTATGTTAATTGAGTCCTAGGTGTATAGAGTTGAAATTCTTAACTATACCAAAATTTCCCAGTGGCATTTGCCTTTAACTTTATCAATATATCCAAAAAGTGAAATCGGGGGTTGGCAAATTTATTATTTGGAAGATGATAGATAACCATGTGCCAAGAACTTTGGGTATCACAAATCAAAGAATGCTATAAGAAAATGCTAATGAGTTTGCCGTATGAGAGAATATCACTAATTCAGAGTTCTTGCAACTTAAATTCTGGTCATCTATCCAGGAGTGAAGGAGAAGTCAGGCATCTATGAGAAAAAGACTACTAAGGGTGAAGTTTTAACCTTTAGAATCAACTTGTTGGGTACTTGAAAAGCGTTGCTTTTTGTTACTTTGAAACATTGCTTATAAATTCCCTATATTATTATTGAAATATATTGATGTGTATTAAGACTTTATTCAAACAGGATTCTGTGTGTTGCTTAAAGTTTCTATGGACCTTTGACAGTTATAAAATAACATGTCAAAAAACTATCATTCAGATTTAGAAGCTAAACTGACTTTCAGAAACTCATGTCATATTATTCCATGCTGGTTGTATTTTAAATACCTGATGAGAATGGAGTGATAAAGCTGTACTCGAATCCTCAAGGAGGTTTATACTGACATCTGTGAAAGTTACAAGCTTCCCAAGTTGCTCACTCCTCTATTACATGTTTATTTAGGGCAGTTTAGATACTGAACTGAATAATCTCTTTAACTGGTCTCAACAGATCCAGAATTATTTTATAATTTTCCAAGATCAAAAAGTCCAAGTCAAATGTTGTTTATGAATAGTATCTGTACTGTCATTTACTGCTCAGAAGTGTTTACTCTTGGAATTATGGAGGTTGGAAGAATAGGGGAAAAGGAAAATGAAAATGTGTCATGCTAATGTTTTACCTAGTTGGGAGATAAGAGCTACAAGATCAATCTCTAACATCTCCAGCAGAGGGCAGCTTTGAAGAACTGAATGGAGGGATGGTTCCATATGAATGGTTTTAGGGACAGGTGGGGTGGGGGCAGCATGCCAAGAGAAACAGCCTTGCTGTCTACCAGAGTCTTTTCTGAAGTATTCATACTCTACCCTGAACAGCCAATGATAACTGTGATGCTTTAAAATTAGGCAGGTGGCTTCACATTAATTTATTAACTCATCTGAAAATAGAATAATTCCCCCAGAGACAAATAATTATTGTTTTCAATTTTATAAACTCTAGGTAAGCCTGTACTAGGTCCATATAAATGTATGTAAATATAGACACCATAGGATGTAGACAAATGTAATAAAAACATTCTGGATCCAACAACTGGAAAGATAACAAATGAGAGACACAACTTTAATTTTTCTCACTGCTACAAATGGATCACTTTATCCTTCCAGAGATGTCTAAATTCACTTTAAATGAAGGAATGAAGGTTTCCAAAACTTATCCTCATTATATCTAAATCTCAATGAAGAAAATTTAGGTCTCTAACATCAAATTTCTAGGAATAAGCATTTGTCAGATAAAGATTCCTCATTTGCCTATATTATGTTAAGAAGTTTTCAACTAAGTGTTTTCATGCATCACCTCACTCAAATGGCAAAGCAGAATGGAGAATTAAGGTAAGCAAATATGTTTTCACTATGCTTAGTAATACAGAAACTGTATGCCCTTTCCAACTCTGGATATCTGACTCATGAGGGGGTTGCAAATTCCATGCTTCATCATGCAATATGAGCCACTGTCCAGTGTCTCTGAATATTTAGACTTTATGAGTATGCTGCCACTTCATAAACTCACTAATAATCTTAGGGTGGAGGAACTCTGCACAGTACCAGATGTGTAAACAATAATACTGCCTTTGGAAACAGTATTGCAACTAGCATCTCTTGTTCTGCTCTTTGGTCTTCAAAACTGCAACAATACAGGTCTCCTCAAGAGGGCCAGTGTTTGAGAAAATGATTTAATTCCTATAGCAAACAAGTGCAGAGAGGGAAAGCCTAATCCTTCCAACACCCACTCTCTACTGTACAATGCATGAATTCTTGTGATTGCTGTAAGTGGTGATGACAGAAAAAATGCAGGAAAGCGTGTGAAGATGCTAGTTTTGGATACCAAAGAAAGATGACAAAGGGTCTTCCACGCAATCTAAGGCCATGGATACTCAACGGTGAAATCTTGCTAATTCCTAAAGCAAACATCTGAAAATGAACAAAGATCTTGAATACTCTACAGTCAGGCTTGCTCTCATTTTCTTGAGTCAAAGAACTTGCTAAGGCAAAACAGACCTAATCACATAATGGCTTAAGAACAGTCTTCTACAGGAAACTTCAGGGCACTTATAAGCCCAGCATCTCTTAAACACAATCTTGTGGTCAAAAGAAGTTTAACTTCTGTATCATATTTTAGGCAAAATAAACTACCCTAGTAATCCCAAGGCCAACCTGGCAGGAGAACAAAAACAAAACGAATAAAAACTGTCAATGGTGAGACCATGGGAAACAAATTCCCCAGAGTCAGTAAGAGTTGTGCATGAATAATGCCTGGTGCACTGAATTGTGAAGGATCTATGAGGAAGATGTATGGAAGAACCTGACACTATTAAACACTGCAGACCAGGGCTAGTAATGTCCTCACAGTAATGGGTCCTTTGGCACTGACGCACAGACAGAAAAACACTCACACATTCACCATCTACCTGAACGGTCTTCAGTGTTATATTAGTTACCGAGGAAATACCCTTCCTTCCCAGTTCAGGCACAGGAAAGCATAAGAAGTTACCTCTTTCTTGACTTTATTTAGGTGGGAAAAGTACAAATGAAGACTTTTTCCCATGCAGATGGTATGCACAGGATCACTTTCAGAAGTAAGTCTAGTAGTTTCTGCGGCATTTACTAAGTTCCTTCTTCCCATTCCACCTCCTATCTATTCCTAAGAGACTACTTGAAATACAGTTATAAAACCTGTTTTAAATGTTCTCATGCACAAATAGGTTCTTGAAACAATAAGCACTAACTATCCTGATACTAATTTGCCATAGGAATTTTGGCTATAGCTGATTTTCCCTATAAATTCAACTTTTCCCACAGGACTGGATAAACACAATTCTAGTGCAGGCCTACCTGTTTCTGAGGCGCACACAAGAACCCCTGGAATTCAGTTTAAGGAGCTGAGAGAAGCAAACCCTATTTCAACACTCACACTGAACGACCTTAGGTTTTCCCTTAGCCATGGGCTATTTCTGAATTCTCATGGGTGTCGCCCAATGGCTAATAAAACAAACAGGATTTTTATCAGCTGCTTTCTCATGAGATGTTTAAAAACAAACGTGATTTTGTATTCTGGAGGAGAGTGCCGGCGTTGCTTGATCTAAAAACTTCTTCTCCATCTCTTTTGAAAAGTTTTTAAAACTTAAAAGAAAACTTTTTATTTAAAAGTTAACTTGAGATGGATGCAGGCAGGCTAAAGAAGACATATTTGCTTGCAAGGACTGTTGATTGGTCAGAGATCAATTTCTAGATATAGCACCCTCAGGAAGCACTCGGTCACCAGTACAGCCCCCAGAGAAAAGAGACCTATCCTCTAGCCCGTGTCTACTGACCTTTTCTTGCTTGCTAAGGTGTGTTCACGGTCACGTGTCTAGGTTAAAAATTAATGTTCAAAACGTGAAGGAAGCACATATTGTGTATGCAAACCCTATCAAAAACATGCCGCTGTGGTGCCCAGGACAGCCGGAGGGGGTGGCGGTAGGACACCTTGACCCGAGCGTTCCACCTCTACCCTCACCCTGTCCTCCCACCCTGCAGCTTGCCTCAAAGACAGCAGTTTCAAAACCTTCCTCCATCCGCTTCACGGCTGACACACTGCGTGAATGCCAATGCCCTGCAACCCCCACCCCAGCCCTCAGTCGGCCACAGCTGCCAGGGCGAGGTCTTCGGGCCCCCTGCAGCCCCACTTCGCGCGCACCCGGCCCTTTGTCCCGCTCCTCTGGGCACCTCGGGTCCCCAGGGCCACGCGCGCGCCCGGGCCCGGCCCTCACTCACCCGCGCGGAGCAGTCCGCCCCGGCCGTTGCTGGCTGCGCGGCTCAGACAGGTGTGGGCGCCGGGAGGGCGCGCGCGGCTCCCATGCTTGCCCCGCGGCGAGACCGAGTGCGAGCGGGCTGGCTGCCCTGCGACGCCGGCTGCAGGCGGGTCCGCCCCCCGCGCCTCCGAGCCGCCGCCCCGCCTCCGGCCTCGGGGAAGCCGCGCGGCCGCCCCCGCCCCCCCGCCGCCCCTCTCCGCGCGCTCCGGCCTCGGCAGGGCCCCGCAGCCCAGGGGTCTGCGGCCGGCGCAGGTGGGGCGCCCAGGGCCTCTCGTCGCCAGCCTGCACCGAGTCCCGCGCGTCTGCACCTTGTGGAGGGGCGCAGCCTCCTCGGGGAACCTAGGGCCTTAGTTTCCTGGAATCCGCTGCCACCAGCTCGCGAAGACAAGGTGTCCCCCAGGGGCGCGCCCCTCTAACCTAGAAGTAAGAAAGCAGCCGAGCCAGGCGCACTCCTGAGCGAATCCGTGCTCTCCCCACCCACGTACATTTTGAGCGCTTTAAAGTAGCGACAGAGTTCTTTTCCGCTTTACCTGGTGTCTCTAGTGTCTCCCGGGAGCAAAAGCTGCACTCCAGTGGCCGGTCCACCCCTGCTTTGTCTCCTGCAGCACTCGGTTCGGTGCGTGGGTCGGGAGCAGGGGCTGCGGGGAGCTGGCTGGTGAGCCCCCTGGTCTGGCTTCTTTACTGGGCACCAGATGGTGGAGCCACCTCCTTACCCCGCGGGCCTGCTTTCCGGAGCCACTCCAAGGAGTACACGGATCGGGGTCTTCTCCTAGCAAGATTTACACGGTTGACCTCACCATTTCGGGACCTAAAACTAGAGCGTTGCTATTCTTTCCCCCAGTGCGTTGGTGTTAGTGTACATTACTATTAAGTGTCTCCCCTCCTCGAATCCTTGTTGTGAAGAGGATGCAGAGATTACCACTAATTTAAAATAAAGACTGGTGGTTTGGAAAGGTTTAATGACTTGCTCTAAATCTTACATAGCTATTGAATGGTAGGAAAAGGTTTTTTACTGAGCCCACTTTTTTTTTTTTCTTTTTTCCTGTCAAAGCCTGTTCTCAGGAAAGGCCTAACATACTATTCCACACAGAAGTGTTAATGACATACCTGATCCTTTTGTGTTTGCATTGATTTTAAATAGGAAAAACATGAATACATTATTGTGTGGTGTTTCTCAAATGTAACATAAGACTATACACCATTTTAAGGGCAAAATTTTCTTAGACCTCCCTAGTCTTGACTTAAATTTTTTAAAAAATCAGTGTAAGCATAGTCATAAAACTACATCGAAACTTTGTTATAGCTTCTGAACAACTTGAGAATACAAACAAATTTATAACTTAAATATAGAAGTTATCTTCCGGAATAATAAAATTTAAATTAGCATTGCTTCCTCAACTACTACCAATGCCACAGAGTACTGATTACTTAGGCGCGCAGGGCGCTTGTGAGCTCTGTGGCTCTGTCACTCTCCTGATGTGCAGGTTGCCTTGTGTTAAGTCAATGTTCTCACCTCTTTCATCTCTTCCACCTACCATACCTCCTCTGTTCCCCTTATGTCGCTGGCTTTGTTTCTTACTTTTTTTTTTTTTTCTTTTATTGGTCTTTTTGAGACAGGATCTCACTATGTAGTCCAGGCTGGCCTTGAGCTCACTTTGTAGCCCAGATTGGCCTCGAACTCACAAGGATCCTCCTGCCTCAGCCTCCTGAGTGTTGGGTTTACAGGCGTGTGCCACCATGTCTTGCTTATCATTGGCTTTCACTTGACCCTCGTCCATTTTTAAAGGATTAACCTTGTGCTCTCCATTTATTCACATATGAGTAAAGTAGTAACCCTTGAGGCTAAGGAACAGCACACACAGGCACTGAAATCCAGACGTAGTGCTTCATATGAGATGGTCATCCTAGTAATTCAGAGTGTGCTTATGTTCATTTTTATCCTAAAATGAAAAAATTAAATTATGTATGAATCTTTGAAGAGTTAGTAGCTCCCATTGGAGAGACACCATTAAAAGTCAAGTGTCTTAATAGAGAATCTGGGGAGTTGGAAGGAGGTTGAAAAGGGGAGTTTTCATATATTCTCAAGTTTTATTAGGTTTACTCCAGTCAAGTATTTATTGAGCTCTTATTACATACAAAATGTTGCACAAGGCATAAAATGAAAGAAATAGTCACAGGTAGACAAAACATCAACGCAAGAGTGTGCTGGGGCTCAAACTGTGAGTACTTTTCACAGTCTGCAACCTACTAGCTGTGTGGTTTTTGGCTTTTCTGTACCTCGATTTCATCCTCTATAAAATCATTCTACTTAAAATCATAGAGTTGTTTTCAGAACTGAAGGAATGTCTTTTGGTTTAAATCTAAAATAGCCCCCAAATCCTCATGTGTTTGGAAGGTGATGGGGTTATGAAATATTATAGCTGACTTGCTGTTAGGAGGTGGGGCCTGGTTAGAAGAGGCAGACCAGCCTCCTCACCAACATCTGTGGTGTGACTCATGGGTTTATCTCCCTTCCCTGCTCTTACCTTGACTCTGCTTCCTATACACCATGAACTGAGCAACTGTTTCTCCAGTGCCAAGCTGTCCTGCCTTGGAGTAGGCTGACTATGGAATGAAGCATGAGCCAAAATAAACCTCTCCTTTTAGTTGCAAGTGTCAGGTATTTTGTCTCAGTGATGAAAAAAGTGACTTAGAATGAATATCTATAAAGTGCTTAAAACCATTCCTTAACATGCAGTAAGGCCCTAACGTATATTAACTATTATGTTGATCATACTGAAAGAATATGACCTTACTTTGGAGCAAGGTCCTCCAGCACCCCTTTAACCCACTTTAACATTCATTTTTTTTGATTAGCAGTTGTACTACTTTGAGGTAGAGTATTAGAGAACATAATGATTATTTTCATCATTCAGAAAGAGAAACCAAGTCACAGAAGAGCCCAAGGGCACATTTCTTCCTCTGCCAATTTCAGGGGCTATTGTTCACTACCCAGACAGCTAACACCTGGAGTTCTAACTACAGATGACCCCTGAAGACTGGGCTTGAGCAAGTACTATCTACTTTTGCTGTTCACTGAACGAAACAGTGGAAAGATAGAACAGTGAATGGACATTACCTGGCTCATAGGTTGTCTTTGTGATTACCATATGAACAGCAACAATGGCAGACTTGTACAGTACTTTGACCTATGAGAGAAGTATCTTGTGTAAATAACAGATGTCCTTAAGCAGATCCTAGATGTTTGCTTTTCTGTATGTACTTTACCTGTCTCCCCCAACCCTAAGAAAAAGATCAGAACCCTCACTGCTTCTTAAGAACTTGATTCAACTTCATACTTGCAATTCTCAAATACTTCTTATGTATGTAGCAATTAAGTGATTAAAATCGCATTCAGGTTAAGGTCTGCACATTAAATGACTATGCACTCTGCATAAGTTTCAGGGACTGTGAGACAGAGCAAGGTAATACCCCTTACCTCAAGGAATTTATGCTATGGACATAAAACAAAATCCAAATGGAAGAAACTGAGATTGAGATACAGGCTAGATCAGGGTCCAGACACATGGTAGGAAACATGGCAGAATCATTGATTCCCTCTCTGGCAGATTGAAAGGATGAAGATCTGAACAAGCTTTGAACATACATTGTCTCCCTGGCTTTAGGAAATCACGTTGTGGCAAAGACAGGAAGAAAAATCTCCACTGCATAGATGAGAAAACCAAAACATACATAAAAGGACCGTTGTAATAATTACAGCAATGTTTGCACACAATGCCCAGGGTCAGTGGGATACATATTATTGCATGAACTCATCAAAGTGAACAGAAAGTGATGTTTTAGTCCATTTTTGCTGCTGTAATAGGACACCATAGATTAGGTAATTTTATAATGAACAGAAAATTTTTTTTAGCTCACAATTCTGTCTGAGATCCAGGGACCATGTCTGGTGAGGACATTCTTGCTGCTGTAACAAGATGGAATGTGTCACATAGAGAGAGCCAGAGGGGGCCAAACTGGCTTTACAACAAACTTTTTCTCACAATAACAGTCCCACTCTCTGGATAACAACACTGATTTATTCATCAAAGTTCTGGCTTTAAAAGGTCCCACTTCTCAACACTGTTGCTTTGGGAATTAAGTTTGCAACTCTTGAACTTCGGAAAACATATTCAAGTCATAGCAAAAGACTATAATTTTCTTCATTTTTTTAGATGAAAAAACTGAGGCTCAAAGTTAGGTGACTTTATGTGCCTCAGTTTTCTCATCTGTATTATAAGACTAAGTTAGGACTATTGTGTATTTACAACCACAACCCTTATAACTTTAAGATAAATGAGTGAGACCATCAATGAAAAGAATGTAGCACAATGATCAGCACGAATAAATTCTAAATTGGCATTATCTATTATGATGCTGTTGAATACCACTGCTACTAGTAGTAGCACTACTGTGAATGCTTACTAAGTATTTTTTGAATGAATGAATCAAACTGTTATATTATTGTACTAAAATGTTTAATCCAAAGTTGCTAAGAAAAAGACTATCTCAGATCTCTCGTTCAACCTTCAAATCTTCTTTTCGCTAGTCTTATCTATGGACAGTAATGAGTTTCTTAGTATTGAATGGTTGACAAGATTGAATGGATGCCAAGGTTGTATTTTTTATCTCCTCCATTATCCATGACATTATCAATTTTTTCATTCAACAAATTGCTGTTGAATTACTAATACTCCTAAGTCTATACATTTTGTTTTAAGGGCAGAAACAGAAAATTTCCCCCTTGTAATGCTGGGTGTGGTGGCACATACCTGTAATCCCAGCACTCAGGAGGCTGAAGCAGGAGGATCACTATGTGTTTGAGGTCAGCCTGGACTACATAGTGAGTTCAAGATCAAACCCCAATAACACACACACACATTGCTGAGTAAAATTGTCACACTGAGACTTGTGGTACTCTAAGAAACAAAAATACACACTGAAAGGTAAAACTTCAATCCTACTTTAAAGGATATAGTTGTCTAAAAGTATCCAAAAGAAAAACAGTCTTTGGAACTAGCAATTTCCTGTATATTATGGGCACTATTCTAAAGTAAAAATGAGAAATACTTCGAAATAACTATGCATTTCTCATTTTATTGGTAAAATTTGAAAAGCCTCCAGAGGCCAGCCCTGGGCTTCTTTAATGTGCTCAAACTTATGTACTAAACCCTGTGGTCAAGAACAAAAAAGAAAACAAAGATTTTTACAGTAGGGAAATTTCTCTTGAAAGCAAATTTGGAAAATGATTTTTAATTTATGTTTCTGTTATTCATAAACATTGATTCTCTCTTTTCTCTTTTACAAGGAGTAAGCTTTTATGTGGTTAAATATGAGGTCTGGTTATTTGAAGTCAGTGTCTTTCATGAGGTTTCTCCATTTCCTTCTGGCAAATTCTACTTATCCTTCAAGCTCAGTTATCAGCTTGTCTCTGAAAGCCTCCAAACCCTTCAGTGCTAGATGTGTAAGTTCATTTTCTATTTCAGATCATTGTATAAAACTTTTATCTTATGCTATAAGATATACTAGGTGTTGTGGAGCATCTAGGAGCAGGACTGTTTTGTTTTCCTTTATAGTCTTTAAAGTTTTCCTTCATAGTTTAGCAGCAAGTGAGTGATTTAATAAATAAAATTAAAATTGGTTTAAAATATCAAATCTGAAACAATTTGGCTGGCTAGTCATTAGGAGAGGGCACACTGTACATGAAGTTTTACCTTTGGGATTCCAGGATTTCCTAGGATACCAATGCAAACTTCTGTTTGATGTCTGTTCACCGTCATTTCCTTATAGGTTGTGTCAAGATAGTAAATTCAGTTTCCACTTTACTTACTAGTTACATTTTACTACTCGTACTGTAGTTGTGTGGTGGCATTCTAAGTGCCATTTTCCCATAACTTGTGACATTTTGACTGACTTTCTGCAGAACATTTTGAAGTGAGTTCTGAGTGTGACTGCCAAAGTGTGTTCTGAATTGCTTTACTAGGGAGTCCCCCAGGATCATATAATCCACGGACAATCCATGATTCTTAAAATGTTCCCTCTAGTAAAAATGTTAAAGATGTTAACAGACTGCAAAAAAAGGTTAGTTAAACATGTATATTAGCATTTCAAATGCTCACAGAAGGCCTGAGTAAGAAAATCTAGTTAAGCTCATTTATCCTGACTGTGGACACCCTGCCCCTCCTCATATGGTAATAATTCATGGTACAATAACTCCATAACGTTACTGTGCTTCTGCAACTGAGCCACTTCCTGTAGTGTGGCCTGTGCTTTTTTGCCTCACTATCTTTGTTCACATTTGAAAGTCTACTTCGTATCTATGTATCTATATTCTAACCATTTCCTAAAGGCGTAACACAATATTGTATCCCCTAGAAGGTATTTTTGTTGGCCTTTGTTTTCTTATGATGATTTCTTCAATTTCTCATGGTTTTTATAATTTTATTTTTTTCTTTCATTATCAGTTTGTATTTCTTCTCCTCTACCATTGAATGCTGGGTTTGCATATCTGGTTTGCACTGTTTTAGGCTAGGTGGATGAGCTGGGGGCTTACTGGGAACACAGTTTACTCTGGATTGGTTCAAGTGAAGTGGCCACTAATGGGGCTTAGGACAGGTTTGAGGGCACAAATAAGGACAGAGAGGCATCTGGCAACAGTTGGAGAGCCACTACCAGACGTGGACGGGGAGGTAGAAGGGACAAAATGCTAATGCAGAGCCCAGGGAGCATGAGCACCATGGTGGGCAGCCTGCCTGCAGGTGCTGGTTAGCTCACAGTGGGCTGCAGCTGCTGCAAAAAGTTGGAGGCCAAGGAGGCAGGAAGTGGAAAAGAAACACCGTGACCCCTACCCCCACATCTCCTGATGACTACCAAAGCCAGTTTACAAAGGAGCTGTCTACAAGGATCAGACAGAGCAGGTCAGTGAAGGGTGGAGAATTGATGGGAGCTAAACAGACAGAGTCGCTTGCACACTGGGAAAATCCATTCCTCATTTGAGGACTGGCAGGTTGAACAGTACTATCCTCTCGAGGTCGAAATGTTTAAGTTAGAAAATACATCGAAATATTAACCTGTCATACAGTGCCTGGTTCTGAAATTATTTTATCTATTCATTATTTTTATTTTATGACAATTATAACAACTCTATGAGTAGCAACTAGTATAAAACTAATACAGGGAAGTATTATGCATCGCTTATTTTGCAGACCTTACATGTCCAACACGAAACTCCACAAGTGGCTGTGCTCTAAATTGAAAAAATTTTTGCTGAGCAAGCAACAGGGAACAATTGTGCAGAGGTAACAGGGAATCTAGTTTGATTGTTTTGTCTGAAATCATCAGTCAAACTGATCTTAAAAACAGGTAAGAATGAGCTAAAATTGAGACTTATTTTTAGTGCTCAGTAGATTGTTCTGGCTTGTCATAGACACCATCTGAAGCCTGCAGTTTCCGTTGATTCTGTGGAGCTGAGAGTTGCTGAAAGGCTTACTTTCTGTGATGAGTACCCCACATCCATCACAGGAAATGTCAGCAATTTGTCACGTTTTGGAAGCAAAAGTGGCCAGCCCAAGGGTAGAGAAGGAGGATGTGATCCATGGAAGCAATTTGCTTCCTGCTCTTTCACAGGAATAACCTGTTTTATTTCAAACACTGAAGCACCTTTTTCCTGCCGACTTTAGTACATAGATTAGGGAAACCACAAGAACAATCTCCTGTGTTCTATTCCCTTCAAAGCCCTGAAGGACGCTGAGGAGGGCTGTCTCTCTCATGCCTGGTTAGAGAGAGGCTCTTCTGGGCTACTGCTCTGACTCAGGGAAAGCCCTTTCCCAGGAGCAGTAGGAGTGATCCGGGACTTACCCCAAGAAGCGGGGCAGCCCTGCAGCTCTGCCACTGAACTCCTGGAGGAGGCATGTGGAAGGTGTTGGCTCAGGGTTGACTGTCACCCTGACATTGGCAAGGAAGGTCACCTTGGAGGGAGAGACCAGTACTAATAGCAGCAGCTGCAAAGTAGGACTTCCACCAAGGAGAAGTAACTTTCTTATCTGGGTTTCTGACAGACTAAAATTAGTGAGAAGAGCACGTAACTTTGAATCCTGCGGGATCTGTAAGTAGTTACTCACATTGTTATCCCCGTTCCCTGAGAAATCAAGACATAAACTCCAACTGCAAAAAAGAGCTCTGAAATCACCATTCTAACAAGCCTTATGCTTGCCTGGAGGACTTGATCCTGGGTTCTCCTAGGTTTCCTACAGCATACAAACATTTTACTTCTTTACTCTAGGCTGTATGAATTGGTTCTTGTTTAGGCAACTGTATAAACTCAGAACGAGGCACAATCTCCAGACAAGAAATGGGCTTTCTCCAATAAACAAAGGGTACCAGGTAAAAGTATTTTAAGGATTATGCTGACAATAAAAATGGGTTCTTCCTAGCAATGTGTCTCCACTCCAGGATGACACGATGTTTTTCATTTTAATGTTAAAATGAAAAAGTCACTTGGCTCCTGTGCAAAAAAATCTAGAGTCTAAACTTACTATTATCACCTCATAGTTATATACAGTTGTCTCACCTTACCCATAGTTTGCTTCCTGAGGTTTCAGTTATTTATGGTCAACTGCAGCCTGAAAATATTAGATAGAAATTCCAGAAATAAACAATGAATAAGATTTAAATTGCATGCTGTTTCTGAATAGCATGATGAAATTTTGTTCTGTGCTACTTTCTCCTGTGTAGGATATGAATCATCTCTTTGTCCAGTGTAAATCACTTAGTAGCTATCTTGAGGTGATTGTTGCAGTATCACAGTGCTTATTTTCAAGTAACATTTTATTTAATAGTAGTCCTAAAATGCAAGAGTAGTGTGATAACTCATTGTGGTGTCACCTTGAATAAGAAACACCTAGCAGATTGATTTAGCACAGTTCTGGGTGTTCCTGGATGATTGACTTAATGAAAATGGAAGACCCGCCCTGGATGTGAGTGGCATGAACCAATAGGTTTGTACCCTGGATGGAATAAGAAGGAAAAGGAGAAGGAAGTCTCACTTCTGCTTCTTCAAAGGAGCTCCACTCTTCACTACTGCCTTTGGATATCAGCCTCCAGGCTTTCAGCACAGCTCTCCCAGTACAGATCCTTTCACTTCCTGATGTGGACTGGCATAGAACTCTGCAGTGAGCTCCAGGCCTTTGGCTTTTGACTGGATTCTTCTGCTCTGCAGCATGCAAACAGCACTTTTGCATTCTTCTATACCTGACACTGCAGGAGGCCACTGTAAGCTTATGTTGTAAAGCCTTCATGTACATATGTTTTATATTAAATCATTTCTTCCAGTGAATCCTAACTGATACAAGTAGTGATTTTGTTAACTTGGATATGCCAGAGAAGAGCTATAAAGTGCTTCTTGTAAGTAGAAAGATAAAAGTTTAATAAGATATTTTGAAAGAGAGAGAAGCCCATATCCACATAACTTTTTATTATGGTATGTTGTTATAATTGCTCTAATTTGTGCTATTAGCAACTATTGTTAAACTCTTACTGCACCTAATTTTCAAATTAAATACACACACACACACACATATACACACACATGGGATTGGGTATTATCCAAGATTTCAGGCATTCACTGGGGGTCTTAGAACACATTCCCCATGAATATGGATGAAGTGTGGACTATTATAAATAGCATATATGATAAAATGAGGTTTTCTAAACTGTCTTCTCTTCATGGACATGAAGTAGCAGTTTCCCTGTCTCTCTCTGTCTCTGTCTCTGTTTCCATTTCTCTGTTTCTTTGTCTTTCTTTTGCAGTGCAATAAAATTGAACTATTAAGCCCTTAAAATCTTTCTGAGGGAAAATTAAAAACAAATAAATGACAAGCCTTTGATTTGTTAGATTATTCTTTGAAGATTTGAATGTTGACTTCAAGGCAAATTCCAATTTTGGTAGCAGCCCCCCAACCCCAGTCTTAATCCATAATTTTATTATCTACTCTTTCATCCCCTGTCCAACCCTGCCCAATGCTCTCCAGGTTTCAAGGAAATAAAGTTCACTCAAAGTTTGGGTATTCTTGATCAAAGAATCAATCTTTGTATCTACTCTGACAGCTGCTTGACTTGAGGAAAAAGGATGAATAAAACAATAAAATTGCTTTGTGTAAAGTTGTGGTTTAGAATACTGTTAGCATTGACATAGTTGCTCTCCATCTTAACAGTAATGGCTGTTATAACCTACCAAGTCCAGACACTTCTGGATACTTACTGGACTTGATCAAATAACTCAAAGCAATAGCAACCTTAATTCATCTTTTTACTGGTAAGAATTTAAGGATCTAAAGAGTTAAGTAACATTCCCATTGAAACCAGGATTCTCTACTCCAAATCCACATATCAAATCACTGAATCCATATATTGTATCACCAAATTTCCTATGGTGTTTCCGTTAACATGTATTCACATGTGAGTAATGGGAAACTCCGATTCTCACTGACTCTAACAACATCAAAGAAGTAAAGAAGTTCAAGGACAGATGACTCCAGATGAGCGGTATTCAACACTTCATTTCTTGCTTGTGTTGGCCTGTACCTCTTCTCTATTAGTTTAACCTCATTCTTGTGGCAAGATGGAGGGAAAAACAACAAATAAATATCTTACACAGTTATAACCAGGAGAAATGAAAAGAAAGCTTCCCTTTACATACCTCACAGGAGCAAGAAAATGATTCCACTTTTCAGTCCTCTCCTCATACTGCAATAGTTAGAATCCAGTGGTCACAAGTACTTGCTAAACCAAATGTTGGCAAGAGCATGAAGTTACCTTACTTAGCCTAAGGTAAGTAGAATGGAATAATTGGAAGAGCTCTGAAGTAGGGATCAGAAATCTTGGGTTTTAGTTTTTGTTCCGTCTTCTTAGTTATGGAAACTTGCTAGTTGATTAGCCTCTCTTAGACCTTATCTCTTCCCTATTGGTCAAACAGTTGATGATTCCTACCCTACTGATTTCATGGAGTTGTGAAACAGCAGTGAAGTAATGTCTGCAGAAGCACTTTCTAAACCTCTTAAGTGTGTGTTATTGCTCCTATTAACATAATTCAAACAGAACTTTTGGTTATGAAACATTTCTTTAATTACACTGACACGTGATACTTGATCTCATCAACTGAATAACTTAGGATTTGTGAGAACTTTTCCAAATATTTGTCTAAGTTTTGCTCTTTTTCTGGTATGTTTATAAAATGGGGGTGAAGACAGTTTTCAAGCATTATCACAAATTTCAATAGATTTATTTAAAGTTAGGGCAGGTTAATAGGATAAGATAGTGTACAATGAGTGCTCACTAGAGAAACAGATTTAGTATAAGATACAGTATAAATATTATCAGGATTTACAAGGTAGGTTTACAATGGCTGCCTGCAGAGTCAGGTGTGGGATTATCTAAGAGGGCTATCTGTGTGCTATAGATCTGAAGGATCCAGTCAAAGACTGAAGACCTGGAGCTCACTGTATAGTCCCCAGCAAGCCTGTATTAGAAGGCCAAAGGGTTAGGGTTTGTGCTGGAAAACTGAAGCATCTGTACTGAAACCCAAGGACATCCAAGGTAAAGGTGAAGATGAGCTCTTCCAAAGAAACAGCAACACAACTTCCTTCTACCCCTTTGTTATTTCATTTAGGCTACAAGCCTATTGGTTGGGTTGGTCTTCTGTCTTTAGTAAATTCATTCAGCCACACCCAGAACTGTGCTAATCCAATTAGCTGGGCATTTCTTATCCAAGTTGACACAACAGGTAACTATCTCAGCTACTTATAAATTATTTTTTAATATTCATCAAAAACCAAGTTTCTAAAAAGTGTAACAAATAACATTCTTCTATACCAATTTAATAAACATTTATGGAATGTTTGATGGGGGAGTGAGAATGAAGTACACATAAAGGTAAACCCAAAACAAACTTCACTGACACAGAGGAAGAATTCTAGACAGCAAAGTAGATCGACTCATGTAGAAGTGGCTATAATAAGATGTTAAAATATAAGAGAAGACAATAGGTAAAGTCCTTAGGAGTGAAGAGATAAATGCATACAACTTTAGAAAGTAGGGTCATGGTTCTAGTTGTAAGTTAGGGAAGATTTTATGGACAAGGTGTGTTTAACCTAGGTTAAAATTTTTGGACATGAGATAAGAAAATTCACCTGCGATTTACATCAAACTTAGTCTGAGGACTTGAATACCAAATCAAAATGCATAATCCTTAGTATAAATTGCATGAGGAAAGTAGCAGAAAACAAAAGATGAAAAAGTAGATATTTCACCTATGTATTGAGGGACTGAAATGTCAAACTAAAGAATGTGCACTTGCAATGGGAACTTAGTGAAAATTTAGTGAACTTAGTGAAAATCCAGCAAGCAATGGGAACTTAGTGAAAATTTTGGTTGATAAGGGTATGCCTTCATTGTCGTACCTGTACTTTATTAATAAGGCAGCTTCAAAAAGGTAGATGGGAGGGTAAAAAGAGACTGAAAGACAAACTTGGAATTTGCATCTTCCAACAAAAGTTTCTAAGAACCTGAAGCAGATAGTTGGTGGGCATTGTGATGAAGATAACGAGGTAGATGTGAGATATTTTGGAAGGTGAGTAATAGGTCTTGGCGATTATTAGACCAATAAAAACAGTTTGAGAGAGGGGAGTCAGGAATCTTTCATCGAGAAATAATAAAAATTCAACCCAAACTTGCCTAACTAAAATTTGAATTTACTCAGTCTCTTAATTGCAAAGTCCTGAAATTAGGTCTAACTTCAGAACTGTTAAATACTGGAACTCAAACAATGTCATCAAGACTTGAGTTTCTCTACCACTTAATTTTTCTTCTGTGCTGTTTTCACTTTTAGGGACCATCCAGAAGCCATTAACTTATGTTTTCTGAGGACTAAGTCCAACTGAAGAGAAAATTTGTCCTCCTCATCAGCTCTAACAAACATACTGGACCTGATTTCTATTGTCCAGAAAGGGTTGCCTGCACACTACTGAAATAATCCCTCTGGCTATGAAAAATAATTGCTGAATGGCTTATACTTGTATCTACTCTTTTATTTCGCATTATTTTTTAATGATTTCCCCAGAAAAGGAGTCTAACTATAGGCTACTACAAAACACTGTCATAAGGCCCAAATCAGATTTCATTTTGATGAATTTTTGTTAATCAAAAGACACTGATTGAGAATAATGACTGTCCCTTCTCATTCCATTTCATCAACTACCATAATTTTCTGAGCCAAGTTTCTTGGGGCCTGGCAGGCAGCTAAACTAACAAAATTAAAAAAAACCAAGATTGTTTCTAGGGCAGCATTCAAATTGAGCAGTGCAACTGCTACAAAAATGCTAGAAAGATTCTAAGCCTGGGAAATAGGGAAGGACTGTCTGAGAGGGCTAGAAAAACAGGGTCTGTTGACCTACGACTTAAAGTGACTTTGCTTCAGAATGATCTGGATAGGTCATTGAATGCCAACCAGATATTGGGATAATGGCTCAAAAAATAACATGTGCCATCTGCCTGAACATCTTATCTTTACACAATACATGAGATATCTAAACAGTGCATTTAAATTAAAAATCTACAAAGTATCTAAGTACACTAGGAAAGTTTACTTCTTTTAGAGTATACTGTGACAATTCCCTTCATAAAGAATCACCCTGTGAAGTGAACTGATTATTCTGAATCTCTTGCTTCTGATTGGATTAGTGTACCATATTTTCATATATTAGATTTACTTTAAAACCAGATACACACACTAAACTGCATTAAAGACCAATGCTGAATCTCATTATGAGAATTTTAAATTTGGGCTCTATTTTTATGTTTCAGAAAATGTCAAATTGAAAAGTGTTAAAGTAGGAATGCAGCCTGAATCAAGTAGTTAAACCAAACCCTCATTGGTGTGTCCACATTTTTAAACATATGCAGAGCCACTCCTTGAAGTTTCCAAAGTGAGCATCATCCTGCTGATGCAAACTGCTGCAACATAATTTGGAATAAGATCGAAAGTTTGAAAATTAGAAAAGAATGGGAGAAACACTTGATTTTTAATTATATAAGCAGATGGGTGCACTGTTTCACTCAAATAAGTGGGATGTGTAAGAAACTCTTTCCGTGAGGCCATAGGCTTCCTGCAGTGTGTCAGCTGGATTTGCAAAGCCCGGGGATCTCCTTGGTCCTCGTTACTATAATGCCAAAAGAGTCAAAAACCTTAACAACACTTATGAAAGGCCAGGTTGGGATAGAATCACTTTTTCCTCAATTACACAGATTTCTAACTGAGCACTGAGGAGACTGGGGACAGATAGTGGGGAAGGACAATGATTTTGTTGGCCTGTATATCCTCCTTTTATTATCAAAAGATTAAAAAGGAGAAACCAGGGAAAGGAGCTTGCAGTTGGTGATCTGCACACAATCATTAACAATTTGTTGAATGAATGAATGAATGAATGAGTATACAACTGAATAGTGGAATGTGAAAAGTCCCTCTGTGTGTCTGCCTTTTCTGAGAGTGGTCTATCCTTGAGCTCTCCATAGAACCAGAGGATGAAAACTATTGTTTTGGTTACTGATTGGCTGGGAGCTGATAAAGCTTACTCATCTTATTCATCTTAAATCTTTAGAAGGCCTAGGCAACTCTTTCCAAACTTGTTTTGAAATGCTTCAAACTCTTTTCCCATAGGAAAAAAATTCAGGGGAAAGAATTTAAGAGTCAAATCTAGTAAACAAATTGCCAATCCTCTGTTGAATGTATAACACTACAAAAAAATTTAAAAGTTGCCGGAATTTGTAAGCATTTTAACATTACAACACTAAAGAGGATTTTGATATCCAAAGCCAAAATATTGAAATGCCTGCTTTCTATACCTGTACTTACTAAAGGACTAGGTTTGGAGGGCTTCTGATGTGGCCATATGGAGTGGAGGAGAGAAGTGGTTTCAAGCACTCAGGCTGATAGCAGTGTTTTGAGACTATACTGATGGGTGATTAAGAGATATTCAGGATAACTCAGGTTCTTCTTTCCTGGCCACTCAATATTTCATATTTTTTTATATTGGATCAGTTCATGACTTTTAGCATTGTCCCTAAATCTGAACATCAAGAATTTTTAAAAAATGTTTTTTTTGAAGGAAAAAGTAGGAGGAAAAAGCCACAGGTATTTTAAGAATCAAAACCGAGTCCATAGTGCATGATCTTAACTGAAAAATGGGAATATTCCAAAAATATTTTGGGTGTTGTGTGTGTGTGTGCATGAGAGAGAGGGAGAGAAACACACACACAGAGAGAGAGAGAGAGAGAGAGAGAGAGAGAGAGAGAGAGAGAGAGAGAGAGAGAGAGAGAAAGAAGATAAATCTGAGTGTTCAGGGGATTTGTGTAAGAATTATCAGGATTATTTGTTTAAAACTCTCTAAAATGTCCTAATAGTATTCTGTTTCTTGCTCTAGGTGCTGGATACATAGGTGTATTCAGTTCATACACATTGCATTTGTGAAGATTTTTTCTTCTTTTTTGATGAAGCTTCACTATGTTACTCAAACTGGCCCTGAATTCTTGGACTGAAGCAACCCTCCTGCTTCAGTTTTCCAAGGGATAGGCTCACAGATACATGCCACTGTGCTTGGCTTATTGATTAAAATTTGAGGCCCTTCATGTTAAGGAAACATACAAAGGGATTTAAAAAATTAGAAGCATTCAAAAGTATTATACAAGTGCTTATTGTTGTGTTTCCTGGTCTATGACATCCACTCAATCGTGAACACCTATTCTGTAAATTCATTATTTTGGAACCCAGATCATATCAGTTCAGATAATGGCCCAAGGCCCAAGTTCTTACTGTTGGCCCCAGTTTAATGGAGGCTGCACTGATCTAGACACCACCAACCCTGCTCTGGAGAAACTCATAGCCCACTAGAAGAGATTCTTGAACTCTTACTTACAATGCAGGCCTGTTAGCTAGATGAGATCTTGGAACACTGGGAGAGCAATCAATCCCCACCCTCTTAGGTTGGAGATTGTACATACTGCATATTCTGGCTTTTGCCTCTGTTCCCAGAATGGCGCTCCCTGACTACACACCCCTGCTCCACCCAGACACTGCATTTCTTTTCCCTGCACTCTAGGATGCCTGGATCTTTCAGCACTTAAGACCACAAAAAAGGCAGGGGAAAACCACTGGTGTCAGAAGAGAACTTGTGTTGTTATGGTGCAGAACATAGACTCTAGAACCAAAACCCCTTATTCACATTCTAGCTGGGTGCTTACTAGCTGTGGAAAAGTTATAGGCATTCCTCAGTGCCTATGGAGGATTAGTACCAAAACTTGAGGGTTATCAAAATCTGCAGATGCTCAAGGCCCTTATATAAAATGCAATAGTGTTTGCCTATAACCTATGAACATCATTGCATACAGATTTAATTGTCTCTAGATCACATATAAATGCTAGGTAAATAGTTGTTATGCTGTATTTTAAAGAGAATAATGACCAAAAAAAAAAAGTCTGTACCAGTTCAGGGCAGATGAAATTTTTGTTTTTAATTCAAGGATGGGAACCTTCAAATATGGAGGACTGACGGTATTATAGCACATACCTATGATGATCATTTCCTTCTCAGTGTGGTTATTATGGAGAGTGCTTGATGTCTTCAGCATCATCAGCAGCATCATCATCATTTAAACTATCTTCAGATGCCCTTTGCTTTCAAGCAGATAAATTCCATTTCTGAGATGTTCCAGACAGAGGAACACCCATCTCAATGGGATTAGGGTGGAACGCTGGAAGGACCTCCTTAGGCTAATTCCTCGCAGCCTGTATGTAGAGCAAATGAGCAAACATCAAAACAAACAAGCAAAAGACTTCATTCAAACTGAACAAAAACCACAATGACTCAACAGGAGGAAGAAGGGAAAAATATTGGTCATAGCCATGTCAGGGCCTTTCCCACAGACTATATCACCGTTCTGGCACTGAAGAAGCTGCCACCCTTGTCCACACAGCTGTTAATGTTATTCATGGAAATATTCATGACAACAGGACACTGGAATCATGCAGTATTTTTGCACCAAAGTACTCAGAGAACTTGCCTTCGTATCGCTTTCTTCTCTTTCTCCACTGGAAAGAAGTTCCCAGAAGTATCTTCTGACACTGTCCAAATTTCACTGATAGATTATGTGATGAATATCCAGAGTTGCTATGTTATAGCTTACAGATCACAAAGGGAGTGGTAAGTGAAGCTTTTGCATCATAGGCTCCGAACTCCCATGAGGGTGTGTGCCATGAGAGAAACAAATGAGCAACCCCTTGGCAGTGTATGAAATCTAGAGCATAGAGGTTCAGGTACTGAGCTAGGGACCAAAGGCAATAGGAAAGAATGATTTAACAATTATGAATATGAGCTTTGGACAAGTCCAAGTGTGAATCTTGGCTCTATTGATGTTATTGATTGATTATTTGTGTCCCTACTCCCAACAAATCATATGCTGAGACTCTATCCCCTAGTGCTGCTAGATTTGGCAATAGTGCCTGTAAGGAAGAAATAAGGTTAAATGAGGTATGAGGGTGTTTCCCTGATGTGATAGGATTAGTGTTCCTATAAGAGACACTAGACCTCACTGTATCTTTTTTTTGTTTTTCTCTCTCTCTTTCTTTTTTCCCTTCTGTCACACACACATTGAGGGAAGGCGTGTGAAGGACATAGGAGGCAGTAATATGCAAATCAAGAAGAGAGCCCTCAACAAAACAGAATTGGTTAGAACTTCAGTCTTGGGCTATTAGCCGCTAGAATGATGAGAAAATAAATTTCCATTATTTAAGCCATCCAGTCTGTGGCGTTTTGCTATCGCACGCAACCAGAAAAGATTAATACGGTCTCCACCAGCTAAGTAACTCTGAGAAAATAACTGTTTTGAACCTCTGTTTTCTCATCTGTAAAATGAAGGCAATAATAATGAGACCTTATAAGATAATCCTAGTCATTAATACACACCCTTTGTAGCCCCTGATAGCTTCAGGGGAGTCTTTCAGACAGGATCCCAGTCAATTTGTGGGGCAGGGATCTGTGAAAAGAATGGCGAATTCAAATTACTAATAAGGCAATCCCACTTGCTGACAGAAAGATGCCTGAACCCAAAGTCTATCAGAGGGCTGAAAGGGAAGATTCTGGCTATGAGACAAATTTTTAATGGGGGTCATTGTGACTTCTCCCTAGCCAAAGAATGCTCTCTCATTAAAATGGAAAACTGATGTTCCTGTTTGGATGGGTCATTGGCCCATACCAAAGGAGAACCTTATTCATTTATGAGCACTAATAAAGCAGTTGAAGGCAAGACATACTGAAGCTCCCAATAGCCCTTGGAATATTCCTGTTTTTGTTATACTAAAGAAATCAGGGAGGTGGTGGCAGCTTCAGGATTGAAGAGCTATTAATGCATGTATTTACCCAGTGGGCCTGCTGCAGCCCAGATTTCCCTCTCCCATTGCACCTACCTATAACTGCACAGGACTGGCCTGTGAGAGTTACTGATCTTAAGGATTGCTTTTTACCATCCCTTTAAGTCCACAGCACTGACCTCATTTTGCTTTTTCTGTTCCTGCCACTAACTTTGCTGAGTCTGTGTTCAGATATTAATGGACAGTTTTGCCAAAGAAGCACAGGTTGCTGTTTTTCTCCTTTGTGCTTGGAGAGAAGGTCAATGACTTCGATCCTCACTATCGGGTCTCCTACAGAGTTGACTAGAAGGCTGATATTTGGCAATTGCAAAGCATTTGTGTAATATGAAGGTAGGAATTTCATTTTGAGAAAGGATGAAGGACAAATAGTTAAAACAAGAGGAATATTAAAAATATACCTTAGCCCTGCCTCTGAGATATACTTGGTATGACAGAGAATACCTCCCTTGAGAGGTTGTAGAAGTAGTGGCCCCAGGTGAAAGCCAAGTTTCAACACGACAAAAGGAGTGGTCAGAGCAATGAGGATGTTAAGGAGTTTAATTGATCACAAAGCCAGTTCCAGAAAAGGACTAGATCTAGAAGAGGACTGAAAGAAAGGATTTGGGAAGGAATGAGGTAGAAGGAATTGGGTTGTATACTAGCTTTCCTGTCACAGGGACAAAATGCCTGGCAGCCACAATTTAAAGGAGGAGAGGTTTAATTTAGTTCAGATTTTCCAAGGGATTCAGTTGATGGTATGTTATCTCCAAGGAAGGAACATCAGGGCAGAAGTGCATGGCAGAGTAAAGATACTTAGTTTACTAACAGTGAGACAGGAGATCAATGTATGGCAGAACTGGCTGGGGAAGTAGGTATGATCTGTTAATTATAAATTGCAGGACACACACAGAACAGTTCCCAAAGTCCTGCACCTGGAATTCTCACAAGAATTTGAGCAGGTTTTCCATACAACGGCCTACACCTGACATCAGCCTGAAGAGTGGATGATACAGAAAGGATGGTCTACATTGAATTTTTGCCCTTGTGTTCTCTCTTACATGGATGGCCCACTCTCACACTATAGGGCATATGTCTTTTTTTTTTAATTTAGGAGAAAAAAGACAGAAAAGAAAAACAAAAAGCAAAAGAGACAAACAAACAACAACAACAAATCCAATACAATAACAGTATAAGTTTACAAAACAAGATGATAGGAATTTGAAAATGGTTGTAATATTGCATATTGTTACCTTCAAAAGAGATGTTTAGATTAACAGGTATAGGCATGTAAAATTGGTCTAATCATATGAGCATTAACTGTTCTTTTACAGTAACTAATACATTCAGTAGTATAGTCATTTTAGCTATCTTATGTATACATATATACAAATTTATGTCTTTTTCCATGGCCCTTCCTTCTTTCCTCCTTTCCCCATCCCAATTACTTTTCCTCTTTAAGCAGTTTCTTACTCTTATGCAGTATTTATTGTAGATTTTGAATCAAATATACTTTTCAGTTTCTTACACTAGGGAGACAATATGGTAGCTACATGTGAGTTTGATTTATTGTACTTATGAATATGGTCTCAAGTTGCATCTATTTACTTATTAAAGTCTCAATGCAATTTTTCTTGATAGCTGAGTAGCACTCCATTGATTTTTTTTATTTAAGAGAAAAAAAGACACATATAACAAAGACACAAAGCAAAAGAGACAAACAAACAACTAGAGTAAATGCACAATACTAACATTACAGGTTTACAAAACAGGATGATAGAAACTTGACAATGGTTGCAATATTGCGTATTGTTATCTTCAAAATGGTTGTTTACATTAACAGATATAGACATGTAAAATTGATCTAATCGTATGAGCAGTAATTGTTCTTTCTCAATAACGAATACATTCATCAGTGAGTAGAACTCCATTGTATAAAAATACCACATCTTTTCTATCCATTCCTTGATTGTTGGGCACTTAGGTTGTTTCCAAAATTTGGTTATTACAAATTGTGTTGCTATAAACATGGGTGCACATATGTCACTGTGGTGTGATGTTTTCAATTCTTCTGGGCAAATGTCCAGAAGCAGGATAGCTGGGTCAAATGGGATCTCTAATCCTAGCTTCTTGAGGAATCTCCACACTGATTTTCACAGTGGTTGTACCAGCCTACATTCCCACCAACAGTGGAGAAGATTTCTTTTTTCCCCACAGCCCCTCTAGCATTTGTTATTTGTTGATTTCTTGATCTTGGCCATTCTTTTTGGAGTGAGATGGAATCTCAGTGTTGTTTTAATTTGCATTTCCCAAATGACCATTGATGTTGAACATTTTTTCATATATTTATTTGCCATTTGTATTTCTTCATCTAAGAAGTGTGTGTTCATCTCAGATACCCATTCTTGGATTGGGTCCTTGAAATTTAGGGGCCTGATTTTTAAAAATTCTTTATATGTTTTAGATAGAATTCCTTTGTCTGAGGGACAGTTGGCTAAGATATTTTCCCAATTCATGGGTTTTATTTTCACTCTGTTGAAGATTTCCTTTGACATGCAAAAACTTTTTAATAAGACAAGGTCCCAGTTGTTGATTCTGGGGAGTATTTCCCATGCAGTTTCATTTTTGTTCATGAACTCTCTGCCTACTCCTATGTCATCAAGATTTTTACCTACTTTGTCTTCCAGCAAATTTAGTGCCTCTGTTTTAATATTCAGATCTTTGATTCATTTTGGCTTTAGTTTAGTGCATGGTGATAGTCATGGATCTAGTTTTAGTTTATGGTATGTGGAAAGCCAGTTTTTCCTGCACCACTTATTAAAGAGGCAGTCTTTCTTTCAATGTACATGTTTGGCTCCTTTGTCAAAGATGAGGTGGTTTGGTGTGTTTGTAGTTGTGGCTATATCCTCTGATCTATTCCATTGATCTTCAGCTCTGTTTTTATTCCAGTACCATGCTGATTTTATCACTGTAGCTTTGTAACATAATTTCAAGTCATGGATTGTGATGCCTCCTATCTTACCTTTGTTGCCCTGAATTGTCTTTGCTATTTTAGGTCTCTTCTGGTTCCAGATGAATTTCAAGGATGATTGCTCTAGCTCTATGAGATATGCAAGTGGGATTTTGATTGAGATTGCATTAAATCTGTATAATAGTTTGGAAAGAATGGCCATTTTCACAATGTTTGTTCTTCCTATCCATGAACAGGGAATATATTTCCATTTTCTGAAGTCCTCTTTGATTTCCTTTTTCAGAGTAATGTAATTTTCACTGTATAGATCTTTTACTTCCCTTTTTAGATTGAATCCTAAGTATTTCATTTTTTTGGATGGTATAGTGAAGGGTGTGACTTCTCTTATTTCTCTCTCAGGGAATTTGTTGTTTGTGTGCAAGAAAGCTATTGATTTTTGAGTGTTGAGCTTGTGTCCAACAACATTACTGAATTTGGTTATTACATCTTTCAGTGGATTTTTGGAGGTCTTCCATGTAGAGTATCATAACATCTGCAAATAATAATAATCTAACTTTTTCCTTTCCTATCCTTATTCCTTTTATTTCTCTCTCTTGTCTAACCACTCTGGCTAATGTTTCCAGAACTATATTGAATAGGAGTGGTGATAATGGACATCCTTGTCTTGTTCCTGATTTTAGGTTGAAAGTTTTCAGTTTTTGTTCATTTAGTAAGATGATGACTGTTGGTTTATGATATATGGCTTTTATCAGGTTGAGGTAGAGACCATCTATTCTGATTTTCTGTAGGGTTTTTATCATGAATGAGTATTGGATTTTGTCAAAAGTTTTTTCTGCTATTGAGATGATCATGTGACTCTTGTCCTTCGCTCTGAGGATATGGTGCACTATGTTTATTGATTTGTGTATGTTGAACCATCCCTGCATCCCTGGAATGAATTCACCTTGAGCATGATGTATAATCTTTCTGTTGACTTGTTGCATTCTATTTGCCAGTATTTCATTGAGGATTTTTGCATCTATGTTCATTTGGGAGATTGATCTGCAATTTTCTTTTTTGATTGGGTCTTTCTCTGGTTTTGGTATTAAGGTAATACCAGGAATGAGTTAGGGAGACTTAGTTCCCTTTTAATTTCACTGAAGAGTTTGAGGAGTGTTGGCATTAAATCTTCCCTAAATTTCTTGTAGAATTCAGCAGCAAAGCAATCACGACCTGACTTTTCTTTGTTGGTAAGGTTCTCATTACGTTTTCAATTTCATTAACTGAAATTGGGTTATTCAGCAGTTTTACATATTCTTAATTCAGCTTTGGTAATTCATATGTTTCTAGGAATCCGTCCATTTCTTCTATGTTTATAGGAGTAAAGGTTTTCAAAGTAGGTATTGATGATCTTCTGTATTTCCACAGGGTCTGTAGTGATTTCACCTTTTTCATTTCTTATTGAATGGATTTGAGATTTTTCTTCCCTCTTTTTGATAAGGTTGGCTAGGGGTTTATCAATTTTATTTTTTCTTTCAAAGAACCAACTCTTTGATTCATTACTTCTTTGTATTGTTTCCTTAGTTTCAATTGCATTAATTTTGTTCTAATCTTTATAATTTCCTCCCTTCTTTTGGCTTTGGGCTTGATTTCGTCTTCTTTTTCTTAGAAGTTTGAGGTGCAGCATTAGGTTGTTTATGTGTGTTCTTTCCATTTTTCTGATGTGGGAGTTTAGTGATATAAATTTCACTCTGAGGACTGATTTCATCGTGTCCCGCAGGTTCTGGTAATTTGTATTTGCATTTTTGTTTGATTGTAGATATTGTTATTTTCTTCCTTAATTTCTTCCATGACCCACTGGTTGTTTAGGAGAGTGTTATTTAATTTTCATGTGTTTATGGGGTTCTTCTGGGGTTTTTTGTCATTAATTTCCAATTTTATTGCACTATGTTTAGATAATATGCATGAAATTATTTCAATTCCTTTGAATTTAATTAAGCATGTTCTTTGGGCTAGTATATAATCTATTTTAGAGAATGAGCTATGTGCGGCTGAATAGAATGTGTATTCTGATGTTGTTGGGTGGAACACTCAGTACACATCTGCTAGATCCATTTGTTCGCAAATTTGATTCAGTCCTGTTATTTCTTTGCTGACATTTTGTTTGGTTGATCTGTCTCTTTGTAAGAACGGGATGTTAAGGTCCCCCGTTACAACTGTACTATTGCTTATGTGTTTTTTCATGTCTATTAATATTTGTCTTACATAGTTGGGTGCTCCCATATTTGGTGCATACATACTTATAATCATAATCTCTTCCTCTTGAAGTTTTCCCCTAACAAGTATGTAGTGATCTTTATCTCTTTTGATCATTCTTGGTTTGAAGTTCACATTGTCTGCAAACAAAATAGCTACCCCTGCTTTTTTCTGGGTTCCTGTTGCATGGAGTATTGTTTTCCACCCTTTCATTTTTAGTCTGTGAATTTCCTTTTGAGGTAAATGTGTTTCTTGTGTACAGCATATTGTTGGATTTCGTTTCTTAACCCACTCTGCCAGTCCATTTCTTTTTATTGGTGAGTTGAGACCATTTACATTGATATCACTGACATGTACTGACTTATCCCTGTCATGTTATCTTTCTGTTGTTGGTTTTCAATGTTTTCTGTTTAATTGTGTGCCCTGCTTGGTGGTTTCCTTTTGCTGTTGTTCTTAGGATTGTAGTTATCTTTGTCTCTTTCTAGAGTGTGTTTCAGTACTCTTTGTAGTGTTGGTTTGGTGGCCATAAATTTCCTCAGTTGTTCTTTGCCACAGAAGTATCTTATTTCTCCATCAATTTTTAAAGGTAGTTTTGCAGGATACATCAATCTGGGTTGAAAGTTGTTTTCTTTCAGTATTTGAAATACTTCACTCCATGGTCTTCTTGACCTGAAGGTTTTTGTTGAGAAGTCTGCCATAATTCTGACAGGCTTTCCTTCATATATGATCCGTTTCTTTTCTATAATAGCCTTTAGTATTCTGTTCTTGTGCTGAATTTCTGATATCTAAATTAGTATATGTCTGCATGAAGACTTATTTTGTTCATGGTTAATTGTGGCACTGTATGCCTCACTTATGTGTATATCAGATTCTCTTTCCATGTTTGGACAATTTTCTGCTATTATTTCTGCAAATAGTCTTTGAAGGTTATTTGTATTGATCCCTGCTTTCTCGTTGACACCTATCAACCTTATGTTGTTTCTCTCTATTGTTTCCTGGTTCCTTGTTATTTTTAAGAGATCTTTGCATTCTTGATTGTAAGCTTCCATGCTATCTTCAAGGTCTGAGGGTCTATCTTCAGCTTCATTGAAGCAGTTTTGCCAACTTTCAATGGAATTTTTAATTTCCTAAATATCCCTTTGAATATTTCATGCATTCTAATTCTGTCTTACATTGTTCATTCCAAGTTTCCATCATTTTCTTATTTTCCTCTATTTTTTATCTTGATCTTCTTTAGATACACACAGCATTCCTTTCATAATGCTTGTCATTTCATTTTTTATCTGAGAGATTATTTGTGATCTAATTTTCTTTACAGCTGGAGTTGTTTCTTTACTTTAGTTGCTATCAGTTCAGTAAGTTCAGTTGTGCAATTTCCAGTGTCTTCCATTTCAGTGTCTCTTGGGTTTGTTCTTGGTGGACTGGAGGACTGAGACTGCATCTTGCTCTTTCGTTTTGTCACTTTTCCCTGGGACCTTTGTGGCTGGCCAGGTTGCCTCCTGATGGATTGCACTGGAATGCTGCACTGGGTAGAGCTTCAATCCTCTGATATTCCCATGACTAGGCAGGGCACACCCCCAAACTTTAGCACCAGAGCCTTGTGCTCTGGGGCCTGTGAGGCTGACCATGTGTTCCCCTGATGTACTTTGTTGGGTTGCTCTGGGACACTGGGCTTTGCAGAGCTTGTATTCTTCCTGTAGGTATCAGGGGCACACCTCCAGAGTGTGTCACTGGGGTCTAGAACCTGGCTGGGTGGAATATAGAACCTCTGCAACCAAGGTGACTAGCAGAGTTACACCCCTAGGGTGTGGCACCAGGGCCCTGTGCCTTGCTGGGTGGAGTTCACAGCCTCCAGGACCTAGGTGGCTAGGTGAAGTGTGCCCCAGAGTGTGGCACCACTGTGACCTTTCATCTGGCTGTGAGTTCAGAGCCTCTGGAGTGCAGGGCTATCCAGAGCTCACCCCTAGCATATGGCACCCCGATCTTGCTCCTGGTTGGGAGGAGTTCAGAACCTCCAGGACCTACTGTGTGGCCATATCCCTGAACTAAGGAGCTGGGGCCTTGTGCTCTGATGGGCAGAGCTCAAATTCTCCAAGACCCTTTGGCTATGCTGGTCACTCCCTGATGAGTGACTCTTGGGCTCTGGGCTGGGCTGGGCTTGGTACCTCTGTGTACTGTGAAGCTGGCCAGGCACTCCCCTGATGGGTTGCACTGGGGTGCTGGGCTGGGCAGAGCTCAGATCCTCTGTGCAGCTGGTGAGGACTCACTTCTGGAGTGTGGCACTGGGGCCTTATGCCTGGCTGGGTGGAGTTCAGAACCTCCAGGACCCAGGCAAGTAGGCGAAGCATGCCCCTGGCACGTGCCACCACCGGGACCTTGCATCAGGCTGTGAGGAGTTCAGAGCCTCTGAAGCATGGGGCTAACCAGAGCACCTATAGGGCATTCTTCTTTTCCTATTTTTACTTCACCCAATCTAACTCTGCAGAGCCTGTTTTTGTTTTGTTTTGTTTTGTTTTGTTTTTTACCTCTAATAAAACTTTGCTACCATTTGTGATTGTCTTGACTAATTCTTTGCTCAGGACAGGAAGAACCTAGAAACCACCTCCAGAAGGAGACACCAGTACTGCAAAATAGTAACACCAGGAAGCAGAGGAGGGGAACAGTGCCAGAGCAGAAGGGTTGAGGGAACAAACATACACTCCAAAGCCAGGCCTCAATGACCCAACTAGATGCACCCAGAAGTGTGCCCCATCAATCCCTAGATGAATCTCAAAGGCAATCAAGTTGATCCTCCTCTCTAACTCACAGATTACATGATGGCAAACATCAGCACCAGCCTTGACTTTTTGTGAGTTCCTAAGAGGACTTAATGGCATTTCCTGGCATACCTCAATGGGACAGCAACAGAGAGAGCAATGACATGTCCTTGTTCGAGGTAACTCTGGAATCATTAGGTATGATGACCAATATTTTCTATATTTCTGTGCTAAATTAATACAGATTCTCCTATGCTTTAAAATTCTTTAAGAGAAGATAGTCTTATGATTTCTCTCAATAACACATTCCATGGTTCTATCAGTTACAGTTTACTAGAGAAACAGAAATAATACAAAATATACAAATGTAGAAGTTGCAAGATTGGCTTATAATGGTCAGCCACAAGGTTGGATGAGAGAGTATGCAGAGGGTGTCTACATGCTGGAGGTTGAAGGGTCCAGCCCAAGGGCTGAAGCTTAGTGCAATGTCCCATGCAAGTCCATATCAGGAGGCCATTAGATCTGCGATGGAACACTGAAGAATCTTCCATTGTAGAACAGAAGGGTGATGAGTCTACAGTGAAGGTTGGGGTCCCAGGTGGAAGCTAAACAGTCTGTGCCAGAAGCCAAGAGATTATGTCCAAGCTGAAGGTGAAGACTGGAGCTCCTCTGAAAAACCAACAATTAGTCCCTCCTCAATTGCCATTTATTAGATGCAAGCTAATCTTCTGAGGTAGGTGTAGCACTCATACCATCTGCATGCCCTCCTCTTGCACAGGCTGAGGACATTACAAACTAAAGACCCTGGCCCCCTGCTGAATTACTCAGTTAAACTTCTGACCTTCTCAGATTAACACAATGAACAATATCCTAGACTGGTAATGGCTTGCCCTCTACACCCCAGGATGTAGAGCTGCTGAATCATTTAGTTAAGCTTCTAGGCTTCTCAAGTTGACACAATGCATAAACCGTAACAGTGGTTTAATAATCCTTTAACATTCAGTACTAAAAAAAGTACCTAATGCATAGGTGACTGCTCAATAAAGTTTTAAAAATTAACTGAATGAAGTCATAGTATCAAGACTTCCCTTTAATCCTCTTTAATTTACTCATGCAAGTCCATTGTACTATTTTAACAAAATGGACTCTAAAATTACTTTCCCATTATGTAATTTCAGGTATCACAGATAAACTATTCTATATAATCTTTTACTCAAATGTTGATTATATGGCTATTTAATCATGTGATATTTGTATACTGGATTTCCTGAGTTAGATTTAAATTTCCTCAAGAGTAAATATTGCCTGCTAATTGTTTTCTCCATGGTGTTTATCATAATAAAGGCATAGTGTCAATGTTTAATAAGTGCTCTTTGAATAAGTTAACACATTTTTTATTTATTTCTGAGCACTTATTTGAAAATTCATGATATTCCTAGTGAATATATATGTATGTATGCTACATGTATAATTCCTTTCTATGCCCCACAGACTAACACCTAAGAAAACATATTCAGTATGCCTGGGTAAAAATTGCTACTGTGTCCCCTAATATCTATGTGTCTTTGGACAATATACTTAGCATTTCTATATCTCTATGTTCTTGTCTATAAAGTAAAGACAATTAAATTACCCAAAATTTGTTGTGATGAATAAATTAATGTCAAGTATTTAGAACAATGCCTGGTACAGAGTGAACTTAGAAACTATTGCTGTTGTTGTTAGGTATCTAGTATATACCCATGAAATTCTTTAATAAATGATATAGTTTACCACACTGGCTCATCAATAAGCATTAGTTGATCTATTCAATAAACTGTTGTGACTAGTGAGGCATGTCCTCCACAAATAAGATTCAATTAAATATTTCATTTTTAAGGTAACTAAATCAGAAATTAGCATGCAAAAAAGCAGTGCTTTTACTTTATGAAAGGAGAAAGGTGAATGTTTGGTCCTCCAATGCAAGAGAGAGAGAGACAAAAGGAGAGAAAATGGAGACAGAGAAGAGAGGACTGCCGAAGAGATCCAAGCACCTTCTGAGGCGAACAAAGTAAACTACAGGCTTTTATTTGAAATTGACAGGGGGTGGAGTTACAGGGGTGAGTTGAATGACATATTGACTGCTGATTGGGGGAGCATTGGCACGCACACATGAAAAGCAGGTGGTTCAACTTTCGAGTTTTGAGAGAAGAATGCAGAAGTCAGTGCTGAAAGGAGGTGGTGTCCAGTGCCATGTTGACTCGTACATGGGTAAAACCCATCATTCCTGACTTTCGGTTGTGAGGGGATGACGTGGCTCTCTCTAGCTACTTCTTACTGAACAGGGGTGTCGCTATAGGGGCTATGATGTGATGTGGAATGATGAATAGCTCCCATGTAGAGGCTGGTCCCTGGGGGTTCCGTCATGACTAGTCCTCTAGTGGTGAAAGTTTGTATCCTGGGATGGATAAACCTTGAGAGGAGTTTAAAAACACGGGGTGCTACAAGCAGGAACAAAATAATTGTGATCAGAGGACCTATGATATGTATCACTATAGGTGCCCATAAATCTAGAGAGGGCCACCAGAAGGACCATGGGGTTGTATTATACCCCTTGAGTCTTTTTTCTGTTTTCTAACTCTTGGAGCTTGTGAACTAGGCCCCTGACTATAACTGACTGTTTTACAAAGAAACAACATTTTTCCCCAATGTAGCACAGGCACCACCTCTCTCCACAGTCAGTATATTGAGGACATGATGGTTTTGGAGGACAACTGCTGCTAGAGAGATAATCTTGCCTTGAAGTGCATCCATAGTTCCTGATACTTCATAAATAGAAGTTTTTGCATCATAAGACAACTTAGTATAAAAGTCAGCACCCATTCTAATTCCCCCATCTCTTATGCAAATAGCTGAGAAGATACAAATCCCTGTGAGGATTGGGGCTACAGTCATGGATGACCCATGGTACACTGTGTGAGAGTTAAACTAGTCTTTGTATGACAATAGATTTTGTTTGTGGTGTCACTTGTGGGGTCACTGCTGCCAGTGTGCAGGAGCCCTGCCCTGCAGAAGGGAGACAGTTGAATGCTCTAAGCCCACAGACAAAGATTTGTCCATAGGGTGGGCACATAGGGTCAGTGATGTTTGTTATCTCTTGCACATGGGTGCATGGCTCAAGAAACCCCACCGTAGGTGTTGTATCAGTTTGGTCTGAGTGGAGGATACAGGAAAGACTTTTTGTCCATAATTGTCCTGGTGCTAAAGTTAGAGGTCTGATAATTTTTGTTTGCACATATGTTTGAAGGACCGATATCTCCTAGGTGACTGGATATGCCATGTATAACTCCTGTTGTAGGGGCAGGCAAAGCCAGCAATTGGAAAGGTCAGTTGTATTGGACTCCTGCAGGAAAGACTGTAAGAATTGGTATGTGTTGTTGAGGAGATGTGGTATGGGTAGGGGAATTGGAGCATGGTGAGGGGGCAAGGATGAAGGAAAGAGCTTCAGTGGCATAGACTGCATGTTGGGGAGTAAATTTTTGTGTAAAATTAAGAATATGTAGTTTTTGTAAGAGGTAAGTATCTGCTCTAGTTGAAAGCCCCATGATAGGCTTTCCAGGAGTACTGGGAAGGTTTGTGGGCCCTTGATGGTGACATGTAACATCTGAGTCCAGTGTACTTGCCTGTCCAGGTGATATTAGTAAATACATGTTTATCATGATTAGTCCAGAATCCAAGTTCAGTTGAGCCTATGGATTCACATCCCCAGTAAGGGCAGTGTTAGTAACTGGTATCATAACATGATGAATCATGTGGGTTTTCAGGACAGAAATAGAATCTAGGACTATTGGTTATAAGTATAGTATTGCCATGCAGATCTTTAACACAGGCCAGTGCACACCATGGAATGTGGAATGTGAGGTTACCTGAGGTTCAGTTGACTTGAACTATGACAGTGTGGACATAGCCCATTGCTCCTCCATGTTTTGTGAGGTAGAAATTATAGGTTGAAGGTTGGAGTGGTTGTGATTGTGTCATTGTTAGGAGAGTGAAGATCGAGGTCAGAAGACAAGCATGTGCATAGCAGTTAAGAACAGTGAAGCCTGAGATAACTGTTAGGCAGAGGATTATGAAGGAGATCTTGCATATCATGTGAAAATCACCCAGAAAGAGTGCCCAGTATCTTATGGCAAAAAGAAGAACAAGTAAAATATAAGGGATGGGGAACAGGAAAGGGTAGCAAACTATTGGTCAATCAGAGAGTGATGATCGTGAGTCCTTGATAAGGCAAAGATGGGTAGGAGTCAGGAGCTGAGATGACTGTTTGGGAGAGGTGCAGCCAAAGGAGTCTGTAACTGGTGGACACAGTTTAGTCTGGGTGATGTGGAGCCAGGATGGCAATCCAGAAACCTTGACCACTGTTGGAGTTGTGAGGTAGATCATGTAAGGCCCACTCCACTTAGGTTGTAATCTTGTGGACTTATAAGTTTTGAGGTAAATTAAGTCTCCTGAAGATATTGGGAGGTGTGGCTTGACTCCATCAGAGGGTTGTGGGAGACAGTTATCTGCATGTTGGCACAGTAAATGTTGAAGGAAAGTAAGAATTGGGATATAATCTGCCAAAGGAGGAAGATTTTGGGAGGCAGATAAATTATGAAATAAGAATGGTTTGCCATACATGAGCTCAAAGGGGCTCAGGAAGGTGGGGGCCTGGGGAAGTGCCCTGAGCTTGGTTTGAGCCAAGGGAAGAAGCTAAGGCCAAAGTTGATGTAGTTCTAGAAAGAGTTTTGTGAGATGTGTCTTAATGAGCGCATTTGCTTTTTCTACCTTCCCTGATCACTGTGGATGATATGGGATGTGTAAATGCCACACTGTGTGTAGACTTGCAGACACCTGTTGGGTGATCTGAGACACAAAGACTGGGCCATTGTCAGACTGAATACTCTGTGGCAGCCTAAATCTAGGTATGATGTCCTGTAATAGCTGCATATTGTATAGCCATAGCATGAGAGGGAGAGAGTAAGAGGAGGTCATCAGCATACTGAGGGAGAGTACTGGGTTTGAGGTTAATAGCTATGAAGTCAGTAGCTAATGCCTGGCTGAAAAAGTGAGGATGGTCCCTGAATCCCTGGGGTAGCATTGTCCAGGTGAGCTGTTGAGATCATAGGGTATCTGGGTCTATTGACAATCTAAGGGTAAGGGAATAGCAAAGAAGGCATCTTTGAGGTCCAGGACCATAAAATGAGAAGTAGAAGCAGGTATGTGGAAGAGTATAGTGTAGCGGCTTGGGACTACTGGGTGTATAGGTATGACAGCATTATTTATGGCTCTGAGGTCTTGAGCTAAATGGTAGGTCCCATTGGGTTTGAGGACAGGAAGAATTAGGGAGAGAAGAGTGTGTGATTTTGAGAAACTTGTTCATTAGTAAGTGCGAATTATGAGCTTAAGACCCTGTTGGTGTTTGGGAGCACTAGGATATTGTGGGACACAAGGAAAAATAGAGGAATCCTCGAGGTGAATAAGTATTGGAGAGGCATGAGTCACATGAGTGGGACTGGAAGTGTCCCAAACAGCGGGATCAACAAGGGAATCAGGTAGAGGGTTTCTGAAAGCTTGACACAAGGTGAGTGAGTTTGGAGAATGAGGGCTGTAGGTAGGCAGAATGTGAAGGAGAAACTGAGTTTTAGGAGAAGGTCCCTACCATCAGAGGGGTGGGGCAGGTTGGGATAACAAGAAAGTTATGTGTGAAAAAGAGAGTCTGAAACCTGCTACGCACAAGTTCCATCTAAAAAGGTCATGATGGTTGGCCATCAACCCCCACTATGGAGACTGTGGACTGCAAATGTTGGCCTGAATATTGAAGCAAAACACTATAAGTCACCCCCATGTTGATAAGGAAAGAAAGGGTTTCACCTGAGTGTCCAGCAAGACTTGGGGCTCTGAGAGAGTTACCTTGGTGGGGGCCATAGGCCCCATCAATCATCAGTGGTGAATTTGAGCAAGATAGTCAGCAATGAATCTGGAGGCAATAGTGGCATAGAATCCTGCGAAGGTGGGGAAGTTGATAATTTAACTGCTCCCTAGCAGAGAGGACACTCAATCTTTCAGTCACACTCCAGCTTGCAGATGGGGCAGGGCCCCAGTGGTGGCCTCAGATCTGGGCATGCTCATGTCCAATGTCTGTTCCTTGTTGTACTTGAAGCATGGTCCTGGAGGGGCTCTAATCCTGGGCTTGTTGAAAGGTTGTGACTTGTGTTGAGTCTCAAGTGCCACAGCCAAATATCAGCCAGGGGTTTAGCTTGAAGTTTAAGTTTTGTAAGATCCTCCTGTTTCTCTTGAGTCTTTGTATTATGGAATGCCATATTTAAGGGTTCACTACAAGGGGTTTGAGGGTCAAGGGCAGACTGTTGGAATTTAGTCTGAATATCTGGGGCTACCTGAGAGATAAAGTGTGAATTAAGGAGAGTGACACCCTCAGGAGAGTCAGGTCTGACATCTGTAAATTTAATAAAAGCCTCCATCAGATGAGGCATAAATTCTGTGAAATTTTTGTCCTGTCTTTGAGTTAATTAATGAATCTTGTGGCAACTAAGCTGATTTTGGGAAATTTTGCAGAGGCCTATCAGAATACATTTCAACATCCAAGCTATATGTTTAGAACCACCCACATTATGTTGACAATCCCATTTCTGATCTGTGTTGGGAACAGCAGTGACCCCAATATGATGATAACAATCTAATTCATGTTTTTCATCAGCTGCTGCCTGTGCGGCCTGCCAGAGGTCCACCTTTTGTACTGAAGAGAAGGTGGATGGTAAAATAATATGGATATCTTTATAGGTCAGATCATACAATTGAAAGACAGATTAAAGAAGTTTGGTAAAGGTAAAAGGGTCAGCATCAAAGGATCCTACATGGGAGGAGATATGAGAGAGATCTGAAATGGATAAAAGGACATGTACCCGAACTAGCCCTGCAGTGCCTGCCACCTCGTGGAGAAGGAGAGATTCAGGTGGAGCAGGAACAGGAAGGGACAGAAGAGAAGGTATGGACAGAAAAAGGGCAGGAGAGGAGGTCAGAGGTGGCACTTGGGTAGAATGAGACCGAGTGCAATGGGTAGGGGAAGAGAAAGGGGACTGGGTGGGAGGTAATTCCAGAAGCAAGTGACAGGAGGAGATAAGGAAGGTGAAGATGAAGAGGAGACAGGAGGAGAAGTGGGAGGTGGTGAAAGAAGGGGAGGAGAGGATGGGTCTTGGGGATAGGGTGGAGGGGCAAGTACCTACAGGACATTTTCTATGGGATCTACAGGACTGGCGGGGGGAAGGGTTTCAGGAAGAGGGGGTTTTGGTGCCATAGAGCAAGCCATAGAAGATGCCATAGAAGAAGCTGAGTGCCATAGAAGAAGCTGAGTCACTGTACAGGCCCAAAGTAAGTTAGGACATGACTGGAGTGCAAAAAAGGCCTGAACATATGGGAATCTCAGGCCATTTGCTGTTACGGTAGGCCATTTGCTGTTACGGTATCAAAAATTGTTGC
>RJWM01014088.1:23311-51487 GCA_004363535.1 Dasyprocta punctata | reverse complement strand
CAGGTTGCTTTGGGGGCGGGGGGTGTCCTTGAGGCCTATGGGGTGGGTGGGGGGCGCACATGTTTCTCTTTCTGGGGTCCACGCCAGTCACGCAGGCCCCCAAAAGGCTGTCTTACTTGTGTCCTGGTTGGAGGCACTCAGGCCTGGCTGGGCTCCTAAGAAGCCCATTTCTTTCTCTTCCTGGGGTCCGCACCAGTTGTGCAGGCCCCCAAAAGGCTGTCTTACTTGTGTCCTGGTTGGAGGCGCTCAGGCCTGGCTGGGCGGGCTCCCAAGAAGCCCATTTCTTTCTCCTCCTGGGGTCCACACCGGCCATACTGGCTTCTTTAACTTAGCATAACGTTTGTGATAGAATTTTAATGTATTGTGCTAGTTATTTTTATTGCAATGGTCTCAATTTCCATTGGACAGAGTATACTTTTATTTGTACCAGTTAACAAAAATGTTCACTCTTCTAAATAAACTTTCCAAAAATACTTTTTTTCTACTTTAATTTATCATATTATTTATTACCCATTTACGGCTATTATCTGGTATTATAATCATTCCATTCCCTTAATACTATAAGCTCTAGTCATTAATGTATTTAATGCTTACTGAATGCCCAAAAATTGTATCTCCCAAAACACTATCTAATTAACTTTTTTCAGTGCCCAAGCCCTTCACACTGAGCTACATCCCCCGAGTGTTTTTTTCAGCCAAGGTCCTGTCAAGTGGCTAAGTTACCCAAGCTGAGTTCAAAATTGCAACCACCTGCCTCAGCCTCCCAGAGTGCTGGAATTACAAGTTGACACCACCAAACCTAGCTTTAACTTACTGTAATGTCATCTGTAATCCTAGAGATGTACCATGCATTTCCCCAGATCATCAACAAACTAACTTCAAGCAGAACCCTGATGACATTGTTATATACTTAACATTTTCTGGTACGTCTAGCATTTGTTCACCTATTCAGCAGACTACTCCCTGTTCCCACCTTTTGCTCCATTCCACCACAGGAAACAGAAGCAAAGTGCACCAAGGATGTATTAATATAAATTAACAGAACTGAAGAGAATCCCAGCGGTTTATAAGCCTTGACATTTCAAAACATCTGCTGTACCTTGGCTGCACATTATCTTCAGGTGATGGTGACAAGTTTGCCATCTCCTCAGCATTTAGTCCTAGCTCAGTGCCATAGTTCTGCTGGAGCAGTTGCCAGAATTCCTCTCTGGTCAGACTCTAAAATGACAGAAACATCACACTGAGCATGTGAAAATATAAAAGATAACATACATTTTACACATTGACGCACACCTATAATCCCAGCTACTTCAGAGGCTGATGTAGGAAGCTCACAAATTGAAAGTCAGCCTGGGCAACTTAGACCCTGTTTCAAAATAAAATTTAAAGTAAGGGTTGAGAATATAGCTCAGCACACCCTGAGTTCAATCCCTAGTACCTCAAAAAAAAAAAAAAAAAAAAAGAGAGAGCTAGGGGAGGAGGGCTTATAACAGTGGTTCAAAACACAAATACTGACATCAAAGCGATCTGTGACACAGCTACAGAAAGCCTGGTTTATGTAGCTTTTTAACCTTTCTATTCTGCCATTTTCTACAAGAGTAAGTTAATAAAGCTTTTGACAGAATTGATACAAGAAATAGAAGCCGGGTATGGTGGCTCATGCCTGTAATCCCAGCACTCAAGAGGCTGAGGCAGGGGGATCGTTTTGAGTTTGAGACCAGCCTGGGCTACAAAATGAGCTCAAGGCCAGCTTGAACTGCATAGTGAGACTCTGTCTCAAAATACCACAAGAAAAAGAAAGAAAGAAAGAAAGAAAGAAAGAAAGAAAGAAAGAAAGAAAGAAAAGAAGCCAGGCATGGTGGCACACTCCTGTAATCTCAGCACTCGAGAGGCTGAGGCAGGAGGATCATTGGGAGTTCGAGACCAACGTGGGCTACAAAGTAAGCTCAAGGCCAGCCTGAACTGCATAGCGAGACCCTGTCTCATAAAGACAAGAAATAGATGAAATGTTTTGGAATAGGGTCTCACTTTATTGGCCAGCCTGGTTTTGAACTCCTGGCTCAATGATTATCTTACCTCGGCTTCTAGAGTAGCTGAGACAACAAACACGGCACCACCTCACCTATCAATGATTTTTAAATATGAGATAACTACTGTAAATGGGAAGTCGAAATGTTTAACTTTTTTTAATAAAATAATTATAAATACATAGCGTCTGGCAATTATTGATCTGAAATCCAACCAGCTTCTTAGGACTGCTCAAGGTCCTAAATATCATCTCAGAACCCATCGTTTTCATCAGTAACATATCTGAATATTTGAACACTTTCTAGAACTTTATACACCAGTACACTTTAAATTACATTTTTCTGAAATACAAAATGCAACAGGTTGGACGTTAGAATATATCCTTTGATTTTTTTGTTTGATGTCCAGCTTGTATTACACACAGTGTATCAGTCAGTGCTTAAATAAAACAAACTCATGCATTACATAGCAAAACAAAAACAATAAAAACATAACTAACAGTCTGGATTTTAGCATTATTGTTACGTATATGACTAAGCAAATTAGAAGGAAGCAGCATTACCCTGGAAGCAGTTGTCAACAAGATTATTTCTTTCACTCACATTACAGCTATTTACCGGGCACCTACCAAATGTGTACGGCTGCACTAGATGCTAAGGAGTGTAAAAATAATGCAGAAATGAAGTTGGTGACCCTCAAACAACTTCTAATACAAATGAAGAGACAGGGGACATGCTTAAGTAAAGTTAAGTATGGCAAGGCATGCTTATATACTAAAGTGCTGGTATCAGTAACACATTAACGAAGGTCCAAAAGGAGGAAACATCGCTGGGGATTAGGGTGATCAGAGAAGGCTTTTTAAGTAAGATGAAGGAAAGACAGGAAGTCAGGAGATATGACGAAAGATGAGGAGAGATCAACGTTAAAAATACACATGAACTTTAATCCCAGCACTTGGGAGGCTGAGGTAGGAGGAACACTGTGAGTTCGAGGCCAGCTTGGGCTACAATGCAAGCACAAGGCTGGCCTGAGCTACATAGTGTGACCCTGTCTCAAAAAACTAGGTCTGGGAGTTTGACTCAGTGGCTTTAAGCACCTGTCTGGCAGGTGCGAGGTTGTGAGTTCCATCTCCGGTGTCACCAAAAAAAAAAAAAAAAAAAAAAAAATACACATGAACTTAATAGTATTTGCCTTGAAATCAGGTAATAGTTTATCAGCCTAACCAGAGCAAAAACTTTAAAATTGGGAAATTGTTGCGATAAACACAAACTTACTGGGACCAAAATTTACACATGCCATGAATTCCCCCACAATGTCCCTACAATAAGTACCATTTCCTTTTCTCTTTCTCCTTTGCTCTTCTGTCCAGCAGCTATGATATCTTTGTTTGTCATATTACACCTGATGACCCTCCTTACCTTTCACAGAACCTCAAAGAGATTCAGAACAAAATTTCTGCACTTTAGACCGCTAGTGGCTGATCTGCCGTGCACACATTACTAGAATACTATAGGAGCAGTTGATGAAAATTCACATCAAAAATATCCAAATAGTTACCCACAGTCAAGTTATTTAAGCCAATTAAAACAGCAAACCTCTTTATTTTGAGCTGAGTTATATTAACCTAAAGTGGGTATCTGATCAACTCTCATTGGGACGAATGAATGTCTAAAGCACAGTAATGGTTTACTATTTACTATGTAAATAACCACTTTTATGGTGGGCAACATCTCTGAAGCACAATTTCCAGCGAAGAATAAAAAGGATTATTAATGTTTAAAAAAGTCATCTTTAGACTATTTTTAGGGTCATAAAAGAATGTGATCTTCATAAAGCGAAGCAAGCAGATATTTCAATATATTTGTGTAAGATTAACCTTTCATAAAAATTCTTCTGAAATAACAAACATTTCCAAAGATAGGCTAAAGCAAACAAATAAGCCAATGATGCATATTTATACAGTTTACTAACAGTGAATGAAATGAAACATGTAAGTAAAATGCTAACAACAAAAACGCAATTTTATTTGACTAAATACATGTCTAAAAATTTTTAACAAATATAGGGTAATTTCATGTACTCTTTTTGACTTACTAATTAATAGGTAGGTAGGTATGTAGATGTAACAGGTTAAGGGGAAACAGAACTTCTTTAACTCATCACATTGCAGACTTGCTAATTTGTTAAAAATGATTTTTTTCTACAAAACTGTCATAAAAATGTGGTTATTTACAACCACGCTAAACATTCAAACACTAAAATATGCCCGACCTGATAGTCCCAATTTTTTCAATATTCAGCAGCAGAACCAATCCACTTAAGTAACCTTAAAAAACCAACATAAATTTTAAACAAAAACTGACCACCCACCTGCAAACCAAGTAGAGTCTCCCCACTTCAGCCTACAGAGTAGTTCAGCAACAATACAGATGAACCAAGTGGTAATCAGAGAAGGCTTAAAAGTCAACAGATCAATTTCTGGTCCAGAAAGCTTTGTATGCTAAGTATGCTGCAAGGTCTTCATCCACAGCAGAGCTTCAAATATTTAATGACAACTATGCAAAATCACTGCTTCGATTTCCTAATTTTGTGGTAAGATGTTTTTCCTTGTACAAGACAGGTTCTAGTATAGTTTAAAGGACAGTATTTGTCACTTCCTGGTTTGTGATATCAGAACTCTTCCCAAGCAGCAGGTCAGAATGAAGAACTGGAACTTATACCTCACTCCACAGGTTCCTAAGCCACTCCCACTAAAGGAGGGCAGGTAAACAGGGTTTTATTAAAGGGACAGGTCCTAATTTCTTGTGTTCTACGCAGAGATTAGAGACAAGCTACAAATGAAAATATCTTCATTATGTTCAATTAATGTATAAACCTTTATATTAATCTCACTTGAAAAATTAACTGTGTTAAAGGTTAAATTTTCTTCTTTATGATAGTTTTGATTCATTTCTGGAAAGGTGGTTATTATTTCTTCACATACCACTACTTTAATACTGACATAACATTCCCAACAGACTCACGCCTTTATGACTATCAATGACTGTATCTTCTGAGTATTGTAAATGGAATGTCAAGAAACAGCAGGAAGAGCCAGCTCTTCAGGTGGAGCAATTCCAATGAACACCTGGCACATCTTTCATCACTGAAAAGTTTAAGGTAGCATCTGGTTACTCAATAATTCTTCCCTTTGAAAATATTTCCAGGCTTAGTTGATTGAGAATAACTACCAGCAGGGATTTCATCCATAATGAACACTGTATCTACCAATTCCAATTTATTTCAAAGAAGAGTTATCTTCTAAACAAAGAATCAACACTTGCCCTAATTTCTACTGACTCATTCCGTATAATTTAGTAAAGAATGCAGACAGGATAATGCATTTGATGAATTGTAAGGATCAGCCTTTTGGGGGGGTTGATAAAATCTAACCATTTTATACAACTGCAAAATGAGAACAGAATGAGATAGCAGAACACTGGAGAACATGACTCCCTCAAATGAAGAAAGTGCACGTGGAGGCCAGTTTACGCTGTGTTGAAAACAAGTGCTTTTCGTACAGTATAATGGCTCTCACTGGCTGAAACTGTAAAATAATATACTTTACTTTGGTGATCAAATAGCTATGGCAAAGTATATTATTTTACAGTTTCAGCCAGTGAGAGCCATTAAAATAAACTTCCAACCCCAATTTACATATGCTGCAAAACTTGCCTTCAAAACTGATGGACAAATAATGTATTTCCAAGACAAAGAGCACTTCAAGAAATTCATAACCACCAAACTAGCATTATAAAAAATTCTCAAGAATATCCTAGAAAGAGATAACAGTAAACAATGCAAATAAGTCAAAAAGAATGAATATATCTAGTGAGATAAGCAGCTAAGTAAAAGTGGGAAAAATAAGGAAATTAGCAACAGAAAAATAATGCAATAACAGGACTAAGTCAATACCTTTCAGTAATAATTCTCAGTGTGAACAGTCTCAATACCCCAACCAAAAGACACACATTGCCAGAACAGATCAAGAAACAAAACCCAATGAAATGCTGTATGCAAGAAACACATTTAATGCAAAAAAATTCACAAATAAAAACTTAAAGGATGGAAAATAATATTTTATGCAATAGGAACCTTGAAAAAAGGAGAAGTAGTTATCCTAATTTCAGACAATGTGAATTTCAAGCTAAAATTGATCAGAAGAGACAAAGATCACTACATATTAGTTAATGGAAAAATTCAACAGGAAGAAACAACAATTATAATCAGATACACATCAAATAGCAGCACACTCAACTTCATAAAATAACACTGTATCACAAATGGACATATAAACTGTGCCACAAATCCACAGATCAGCCAGACAAAAATATCGATAAACAAATATCAGAGTTGAATCAAACCTTCAAATATAGGCACTTTCTAGATATCTACAGAATGTCCCATTCAACAACAGAATACACATTCTTCTCAGCAGCACATAGAATTTTCTCCAAAATAGACTACAAACTAGCCCATAAAGCATCCTTAAGTAAATGCAAAAGAACTGAAATTATCCCATCCATACTATCAGATAATATTGCAATGAAACTAGAAATCAATGGCAAAATAAACCACATACACTACGCAAGCACATGAAAATTAAACAATAACCTTCGGTATAATCAATCAATGGTTGACAGATGAAATTAAAGAAGAAATCAGACAGTTCCTACAATCAAATGATAATGCCAGTACAACATATCAAAACCTATGAGACACAACAAAAGCAGTCCTGAGAGGAAAGTTTACAGTGGTGAATTTTCACATCACAAAAACAGAGCAAATTTAAATAAATAACATAATGATGTACCACAAATCTAGAAGGTGCTAGAAAAATGAGAACAATCCAAATTGAAAGCTACTACCAAGAAGAAAATTACAAAGAGCAGAAATTAATTAAATTAGAACCAAAAAAATACAAATAATCAATGAAGAGTTGATTCTTTCAAACAATAAACAAAATAGACACGCCTTAGCTAATCTTACCAAAATAAAGACCTAACTCCATTCAATTAGAAACGAAAAAGGTGAACTCACAATGGATTCCGCAGACATTCAAAAGATAATTAGCAGCTATTTAGAGAGCCTGTACTCTAATAAAATGAAAAATTCAGCAGAAATGCATAGATTCCTAGATACATATAAACTACCAAAGCTGAACCAAGAAGATATAAAAATCTTGAATAATCCAATTTAGTCAATGAAATTAAGGAAGCAATAAAAAAAAAATACCAACTAAGAAAACTCCAGGTTTTGACAGATTCACTACTGAATTCTACAAGAGGTTTAGAGAAAAATCTAACACCAGTACTCCTCAACCTCTTTGAGAAAATGGAGAGGGAAGCAGTACCTAAAGTCATTCCTGGAAGCAAACATTACCTGATTCCAAAATCAGAAAAGGACCCAACCTCAAAAGAGAACTCTAAGCCATTATCTTTAATGAACACAATGTAAAAATTGTCAATAAGATACTGGGAAGCAGAATGCAGCAAATCGTCAAAAAGATCATACATCATGAACCACTAGGATTCATTCCAGGGATGCAGGGATGGTTTAACATACACAAATCAATAAATGTAATACATCACATAAACAGAAGCAAACATAAAAATCACATGATCATCTCAATAGACACAGAAAAAGCATTTGACAAAACCAACATCCATTTATGATAAAACACTGAAGAAAACTGGAATAGAAGATCTTTTATCTCAACCTGATAAAAGCCATCTATGACAAGCCTACAGCCAATGTGATATTAAGTGGAGAAAAGCTGAACACTTTCCCTCCAAAATAAGAAACAAAACCAGAATGTCCACAACTCCCACTCTTATTCAATATAGTTCTGGAACTATTAGCCAAAGCAATTAAATATAAGAAAAAAATAAAAGGGATAAGGATAGGAAATGAAGAAATTAAATTATCATTATTTGCAGATGATATGATCCTATAAATAGAAGACCCCAAAAACTCCACCAAAACATCCCTAAAATTATTAACCAATTACAGTTGTAGCATTGCAGGATACAAAGTCACCACTCAAAAATCAGTAGTATTACTGTACACCAATAACAAACTCACTGAGAGAAAAACTGGGGAAACAATAATTTTCTCAATAAGATGAAGAAAAATGAAATACTTAGGAATTAACCTAACCAAGGAAGTGAAAGATCTTGCCAATAAAAACTTTAGTATTCTGAAATAGGACATCAAAGAAGATACCAGAATATGGAAAGATATTCCCTGTTCCTGGTTAGGCAGAACCAGTATGGTGAAAATGGCCATACTTCTAAAACCATTATACAGACTTCATGCAATACCAATCAAAATACCAACAGTATTCCTCATAGAACTAGAGAAATCAATCCTAAAATTCATAGGGAACCAGAAGAGACATAGAATAGCAAAAGAAATTTTGGGCAACAAGGGCAGGGCAGGGGGCATCACTATTTCAGACTTCAAGTTATACTACAAAGCTACGGTGATAAAAAAAAAAAAAAACAGCATGGTATTGGCAAAAGGGAGAGAAAGACACAGACAGACAGACAGACTGACTTGAGAATCAATGGGAAAGAATTGAGACTGCAGAAAAAACTCCAGGCATACTCAGCTACCTTATCTTTGACAAAGGGGTCAAATACTTTCTGCAAAGAAATGATAGCCTCCTTAAAAAATGGTCCTGGGAAAACTGCCTGCTACAGATCAAAGATTAAATCTAAGCCAATTTCTCTCACCATGTACTGAACTAAAATAAAAATGGATCAAATATCTAAATATTAAAACAGAAAAAATATGCTAGAAGACAAAATATGCTGGAAGACACAGTTGTAGGCAAAGACCTTCTGAAGAGGATCCCAACTGCACAAGAAGTAATATTAAGAATCAATACCAAATTAAAAAGCTCCTGCAGAGCAAAGGAAATCACCAACAGAATGAAGAGACAACCTACAGAAAAACATTTTGCCTGTCACTCCTCAGACACACAACTAATACCTAGGATATACAATGAACTCAAAAAATTATACCCCCCAAATTTAAAGACCCAATTTCTAAAAATGGGCATCTGAAATGATAGATGAAGATGTACAAATGTCCAAGAAATGCATGAAAGAAATGTTCAACATCATGAGTCATTCAGAAAATGCAAATTAAAAGAACACTAACATTCATCTCCCTCGGAAAGAATGGCTATCTTCAAGAAATCAAACAACAAATGCTGGAGAGGATTGGGGGGGACGATGACACTTCTTCAAAGTTGATGGGAGTGTAAACTGTACAACTACTATGGAAATCAGTATGGAGATTTCTCAAAAAACAAAAACTAGAAATTCCATTTGACCCAGTTATTCCCATTCAAGGTATTTTCCTGAAAGCACTAAAGACATTATAATACACTGGTAGATTCTTCATAGCATGTTCTTAGCAACACTATTCATCATAGCTAAATCTTGGAAGTAGCATATATGTCCATCAACAGATGAATGGGTACAGAAAATATGGTATTTTTATATAATGGAGTACTCTTCTGTCACAAAGAAGGATAAATTTAAGTTATGGGTAGGAAAATGGGTGCACCTTGAGACCATAATGTTAAGTGAAGTAAGTCAGACACACAAGCTTAAATATCATATGGTTTATCTTATATGAGAAATCTAATACATACATAAAGTACAAAATAAAAGACATCAATAGGAAAAAAAGAGAGCAAACAGGTATTACATTCCAACATGACCAATGTATCTAAAAGTATACCTTGATTTAGCAAAATTGTACTGATCATGCTAAATTGCATCATTCAAGAAGTATTTACTGAACATCTGCTACATGTGATATATAATCTGTACCAAAACTGGGCTACTTTTGATAGTAAAGAAGCATAATTAATATTAACTTTGACAGTAGTTTATACTCTAAGAGTCCTAGACTACACCTGGTAAATGGAAGCACATCACAACCCACCAATATGGTAAACACCAAGCTTTGTCAGCAGACGTACAACAAAACAGCCATGGTCCTTGTCCTTGAAGTGTACAGTCAAGCAAGGAGAACAGAAATAGAACAAAGAGCTGTTATTACAATGAATGTTATAAAGGATAAGTGCAAAATGGAAAGGAAAGCAGACGAACGAACCTGGCTTCAGGCTTGTAAGGAGTTTCAGTTAGACAAGAGATGGGAACTAGGGAGTCACAAGTTTTAGACAGAAAGAACATCTTTGAAGATTTAGCAGGAAAAAAAAATGTAAAACATTTAAGAAAAAAAGATTCAGCCGGGCGTGGTGGCTCACGCCTTTAAACCCAGCACTCGGGAGGCTGCGGTAGGCGGAGCATTGTGAGTTCGAGGCCCGGCTTGGGCTACAAGGCGAGCGCAAGGCCGGCCTGAGCTACAAGGCGAGCGCAAGGCCGGCCTGAGCTACATAGTGTGACCCTGCCTTAAAAAACTAGGGCTGGGAGTTTGGCTCAGTGGCTTAAGCACCTGTCTGTCAGGCATGAGGTTGTGAGTTCAATCCCTGGTGCTGCAAAAAAAAGAAAAGAAGATTCTAAAATGTGGCTGGAATGGTGGGCTAAGGCCAGACTATATGGTCCCTGTATAGAATTTTAGATTTTAACTCTGAGGGTAATATGTTTTTGTTTTGTTTTGTGTTGTGTTGTTTAGGTACCAGGAATCAAACTCAGGATCTTGTGCTTGCCAGGCAGGAGCTGTGCCACTGAGCTATATTCCTGACCCCAGAGGGCAATAGGTTTTAAACAGGAAACTAAAATAAGTTTTAGATATACATATTTTTAAAAACATACCTTTCTTTGGCTGTAGTATTGTGCAGGATATGACAAACTTTCTGTAAAGAGCTAGCTAATATTTCAAGTTCTGTGGACCATATGACTCTGTCCCAAATATTCAACTCTGCTGTTGCAATCTGAGAGCATAAACAACCATAGCTGTGTCCCAACAGAACTGTATTTGTGGTCACTGGAACTCAAATTTTATGTAAATTGCCAACTGACATGGAACATTATTTTTTATTTTTCAGTCATTTAAAAATGTAAAATCAAAAAAAAGTATGTAAAATCATTTCTTATGTGCAGACCACACAAAAACAATACCACCAAGAAAAAGTAAATACTTAGAAATTAACCTAACCAAGAATGTAAAAGACTGTAGAACAAAAAAAAAAACATTCTGAAAAAAGAAATCAAACAGGACAACAGAAAATGGAAAGATATTCCCTGTTCCTGAATAGGCAGAAACAATATAGTCAAAATAGTCATACTTCCAAAATTGATATACAGATTTAATGCAACTCTAATCAAAATACCAACAGCATTCTTCACAGAACTGGGAAAAACAATCCTAAAATTCATAAAGAATCAGAAAAAACCTAGAATAGCAAAAGTCATCCAGGGCAACAAGTACAAAAAGAGACTTGAAGTTACGTTACAAAGCTACAGTGATAAAAACAGCATAGCACTGGCAAAAAAAAAAAAACAGAACAACAAAAAAACATGAGAATCAATGGAACAGAACAGAGTAAGCAGAACAACCAAAGCACATTCAACTATTTGAGTTTTGACAAAGAAGTTGAAAACATATACTGGGGGAAAGATAGCCTCTTTTCTTTTATCTTTCTTTTCTTTTTTTTCTTCCTTCCTTTCTCTGTATCTTTCTTTCTTTCTTCCTCTCTGTCTGCCTGTCTTTCTTTCTTTGTATCTTCTTTTCTTTTCTTTTTTTTTCAGCACCAGGGATTGAACTCACAACCTCACACCTGCCAAATACGCGCTTAAGCCATTGAGCCAAACTCCCGGCCATAGTTTTTTGAGGCAAGGTTGCATTATGTAGCTCAGGCCGGCCTTGCGCTCATGTTGTAGTTCAAACAGGCCTCGAACTCACAATGCTCCTCCTACCTCAGCCTCCTGAGTGCTGGGATTAAAGGCGTGCGCCACCATGCCCAGCTCTTTGTATCTTTTTGAGAAAGGGTCTCACTGTGCAGTTCAGACTGGCCTTGAACTCACTTTGTAGCACAGGATGGCCTCAAACTCACAGCAATCCTCCTGCCTCAGCCTCCCGAGTACTGGAATTACAGGCATGTGCCACCACACCCAGTCCAGCCTCTTTAGTAAATGGGAAAAATGGCCAGCCAATATGCATAAGATTAATCTAGACCCATATCACTCACCATGTACTAAACTAAAATCAAAATGGATCAAAGAACTAACTGTGAAACAGAAATATTTAACCTGCTGCAAGATAAAATAGGTAAAATAGGCATAGGTGTAAGCAAGGGTATTCTGAACAGAACCCTAACTGCATGGGAAACAGTACCAATAAACAACAAATGAGATCATATCAAATTAAAAAGCATCTGCACAGCAACAGTAACAACCAACAGAGTGAAAAGACAAACTACAAAATTGGAAAAAAACTTGTCAGCTCTTCCACAAATAGAGGACTAATATCTAGAATATATAAAGAAGTCAAAAAATTAGATCCCCCCTGCCAAATAAAAGACCCAATCAACATCACTGGTCATTCAAGAGATGCAAATTAAAACAACACCGAGATTCCATCTCACCTTGTAAAGAGCAGCTATCATCAAGAAATCAACCAATAGCAAATGCTGGTAAGGCCAAGGTGAAAAAAAACCTTCTCCACTGTTGGTGTGAGAGTAGACTGGTGCAACCACTATGGAAATCAGTGTGGAAACTCCTCAAAAAACTAGCATTGGAGGTCCCACTTGACCCAGGTATTCCCCTTCTGGGTATCTTCCCAGAAGAATTAAAAACACTATACCACAGTGATACATGTGTACCCATGTTTATAGTAGCACAATTTGTAATAGCTAAATCTTGGAAACAACCCAAATGCCCATCAACTGAGGAATGGATAAAAAAGATGTATTTTTTATAAAGGAGTACTACTCATCTATAAAGAAGGACAATTTCAAGGCTTTTATATGAAAATGGATGAAACTAGAGACCATACTCATAAGTGAAATACATCAGACTCACATGTGTAAACATCATACTGTCCTCCTAGTGTGAGAAGCTGAAAGAGTAAATAAGACACAAAACAAACAATAAATATTGTGAAACGGGAAGAAAATGTTCAAAAGGAAAAAGAAACTGGAATGGGGGAAAGGAGAAAAGGAAGGGAAAAGCAAATATATAGATAGATAGATAGATAGATAGATAGATAGATAGATAATAGTTAAGACAATTATACTACTAATTTCTCTCAGTTCATTGTAACGTAAGATTATGTTAATATTATTTGGTTAATTAAATGCCTATATCTTGTACTCTGAGTAACTAATTTAAAGATAACAATAAACAATGTATTAACCATTGTTACTCTCCTATCGTCTTGTTTTGAAATTTTACTTTTTCTCTTTAAAATAAAAAATTTTTTAAAAGATCCAATAAAAAAATAATCATGTGAAATGAATAGATCCTTCGTATAAGCACAAAGGGTCAGTAAATACATGAAGAAATGTACAGCATCACTGGCCATTAGAGAAATGCAAATTAAAACTAACACTAGATTCCATCTTACTGTAGAAAGAATGGTCGTCATCAAGCAATCAAATAATGGCAAATGCCGGCAAAGCTACAGGAAAAAAGGAACCCTTCTACACTGTTGGTCAAAGTGTAAACTAGTAAGGCTACTGTGCAAATCAGTATGGAGATTCCTCAAAATCTAAAACTAGAAATTCCATTTGACTCAATTATTTCCATTCCAGGTTTCACCAAAACAGTTAAAGACATGTATTACAGTAATACATAAACACTCATGTGTATAGCACCACAATTCATAGCTAAATCTTAGAAGCAGCCTATACGGTATTCCATCAACAAATGAATAAAGAAAATATGGTATATATACACAATGGAGTACTACTCTACAATAAAGAAAGATAAACTTATTTGTAGGAAAATGGATACACCTTGAGATCATAATGTTAAGTGAAATAAATCAGACACACATGCTTAAATATTGCATGGTTTCTCTTACAGGAGAAAACCAAATTATAAATAAACATCAAAATAAAAGATAGGTACAGTGTAATAGGAAATAGGGACACAGATCTTTCTCAAATAGGAAAGGGATCAAGAGATGGTGGGAGGCAGGGGCAGGGGATGAAAAAGGAATTAAGATGTGTCATGCACAAGTGCTGGCTCTACACAAGGAATGTAAACATGATATACTGAAAACACACACTAATGAACCACAAAATATAAAAATAAGAGACACCCCACGCACCCACAGACCACCATCAGGGATGCTTGCCTCCCTCAGGTAACCAGCATGGGCCAGGAGAAGCAGCCAGCCATGCCCCATGGCCCACGGCCATGGGGGAAGCCTCAAAGTAGCCATGCAAGTCTGCAGTAGTCCACCTCGTGCCCCACTGCCTCCTGGGTTCAGGGAAACCAAGATGCCCCTACACTGTGGACAGACAGCCAACATGGGAAGTGCCTGGGACCCCACAACAAGCTGGTCTAGAGGAGCCCAGGAAAATGTCAAGACAAAGGAGCAAAATTCAATCCCAGACCTCCATCCCACACAGAACAAGTACAGAAAACATAGACATAGAAGAATTTGGAAGTTGTACACCTGACATTTCTGAAATGATAACAACTGAACTGAAACAACTTTGTGAGGCTGTAAAAGAAATCAGATCAGAAATAATATCTCAGGTAAAAGAAGAAATGACAACCATAATGAAAGAATTGCTGAGCATATCTAAAATAGGGGGCCAACAGCAGGAGGATAGCATGGCAGAGACAAGCCAATGCAAGGCAGCTGTAACCACTAATGTAGATGGCCTCAATTCACCAATAAGAAGAAACACAGGGAGAGTGGATCAAGAAATAAGATCCATCAATACACCGTATACAAGAAACACATTTCACTAGAAAGGAAATTCATAGACTGAAATTCAAAGAAGAAAACAATAGTCCATGCAACAGGAAACCAGAAAAAAGCAGGGGTAACTTGCCCATCAACCACAGAATGGATAAGAAAGATATGGTATTTTCATACAATGAAAAGCTATTCAGCTTAAAAAATGATAATCTCGAGGCTCTTGTAGGTAACTAGATGCAAAATAAGATCATGCTCATGGGTGAAATGGTTCAGAGTCAAATGAGTGAACATTGTGCTGTCTCCCTGGTGTGAAAAACTGAGGGAGTCTGTGGGATCCAAAATGTACAATAAATATTGGGAAAGTGAAAGGGGAGGAAATGTCTAAAAAAGGAAGGTGGTAGCCATTGTTAATTTCCTATTATCTTGTTTTGAAGTCCTGTATTATTTTCATCATTTGGTTTGGTTTGGTTTGATTTGATTCTGCCTTGTTTTGCTTGATTTTATTATGTCTGATGGTAGGGGCAGCTATTTTGAAGATAACAAGAGGCATTATAGTAGTCATTGTTGATTTCCTATTATCTTGTTTTGAAATCCTGTATTCATTCTTTTGTTTTGATTGACTTTATTTTCTAAAATATATATATATGAGGCAAGACTGTTTGGCTCTGGTATGGGACAGTGAAGTCTTAAGCTAAACAAAAGGGCTGAGGTACAAAGTGAAAAAATGATCTGGGATTTATTTGAACCACAGTTGCATAGTTCATTACAAAAGACTTAGAAAATATCAACTGTTTACATCAAAGACTGGTGCTACCACTGTCCTCTGGCCCCACAAATCCCAGATGACTCAATAAACTATGCAGAAAGCAAGTGTTAAATTCGAAGGTTATCATATAAACAGAAATGCTATAAATTACAATACCAAATGCATAGGCACATTGATGGTTTATACAGGTCTAAACAGTGAGGATTTATGTTAAGCCAAATAGCAGAAATAAACCATCTTTCTTGAAGCAATGCATTGAAAGAATCTTATGAATGAAAACATGGTTCTTTTAAAAACACTCTTTTTCAAAGGCACTAGTATGGGTCTAACTCTCTCTTTAGTGGATTTTACTACAGAAATAAATAAAACACACAAATACCATTACAAAAATTACTCTGTAGTATTTCATAAAAAATACCAAATCAGTTTGTTTTAAGGCCTTCTTATGCAAGAAATAAACCAAAGTAATAAATATGTATTTTTACTCTCAGATTACCTAATTGTAAATAAACGTGAATATAATATTAAGAACTTAAACTCTCTAAAAATATTTGAACATAAATAAAAATGCATTTGAATTACTTATAAGATTTTTGTAGAATTTCATAGGTATACTATATATTCTGTGGATTTTTAAATTTTCTTCTTAAGAGTATCAAAGAGATCAAGAAATCTAACCAATGTGGCTTTATCGTTTCAAAAAATGTTAATGACAAAGGAAGCTATACCAAGCACCTAATGTGCTTGGCACCTAATACTTCATAAATGGGAGTTACTATTGTTATAGACATTAGCATTGTTGTTCAAAGATCACTAGGTAAATCCAAGAAAGATGGTTTTCTGTGTGTTTTCCTAGTTCTTTTTCTGGCAGAATACTAACATTCAAATTAGGACAATATTATACAGTATGGAATATATACTGTATGCTTAAACATTGTTGCTTGTCTTATTACAGAGCAGAAATGGCCATCATTTTGCTTATTAAAATGAGCGTATACTGTGCACTTGAAATAGAGTTGCACACCAACATTATTAAAGACAAAGAAATAATCCAAAGATGTAAAGGTACAAATAATGCAAAGATTGTGGTATTCCAGAGGAATACATCAGGAACACAGATAACATCAGGATCTCATCTGAACATATCACTTCACTGGAAGTATTCGTTTTTATAAGGATACGTCTCCAACTTAAGTTGCATGTGATAAACACAGTGTGATTTGTGGCGGACACTCATACTCAGTATAACCAAGAATAGGTTGCTATAGCCTCTTTTGTTCCTTTTTAGAATCAGGGAAAACACGTGGAAATTTCCAGAGCGCTTGATGACTTGGTGTCTGGGGATGGGGTTAGCCAGGTTCCTAGGACAACAGTGAAGCTGTCAGGCTGTGCTAGTAAAAGCAACACACAGTATTTCCAAAAAAGGATAGAACTTGACAAGCTTGTCTTGGGTGACGCAGGCTTTTTGGCAGTACAACCTGGCAGGGGCATGTGGAGAAGTGGGACCTCTATGCCATTGTGGGTGGGTGTCCTGCTCTGAGGGACTGGCACTGTCAAATTGCCCCTTAAGGAGGGCATCGCTTAAGTTGGGAGCATGGGCACAGCACAAACAGGTCATGCAAACACCAAAAAGGACTCACAGACCCAAGGTTTGGGGAAGCTGGGTTTGGCCTTTCTCCTCTCTACCTCCCATGTCTTGACTTCCAGGTCATCCCTGCAACCTCACTCTGCCACCACCTCAGCCCTGCACTGTGGTAACACAAAAGCATCTTGTGCAAGGTATTGTTTAAAGAATCCGTCCTCAGCAGCTGAGTTGAAGAACTTATTCAACCCAAAGAGGCCAAACTACGGCTGTTTCAGTGAAGGGGTTGGCTGAGGAGTGGGAAACAGGTAGGTTAAGTTCCCACCTGCCCTAATGTAGGCCAGCACTGCACAGCCTGGGGATGGAACCAGAGCGTCCCATGGGCAGACAGGACTCTGCCACTGAGCTACACCCCCGGCAGGGAGCTCTTCTTATCTGCTGGTCATTTTCCTTTTCCCCCAATTTTTTTAAAAAAATAACTATTGCACTAAATTTGCATACCATAAAATTCACCACTATCGTACAATTCAGTAGCGTTTGCTATGTTCAGAATTATATAACATTCACGGCTAATTTTAGGACATTTTCATCAATCCAAATACTGGAATCCATTACCAGTCACTTCCCACGTAGCCTTCCCCCTATAAGTAACTTTACTTTCTATTTCTATAAATTTGCCTATTAGAGGTCATATTCCCAGAATCTGGTCAAAAAATCATATTTTGCTATTATTTTAATTATCTAAAATGAGGCCAGGCATGGTGGTGTGCGGCTATAGTCCCAGCCCTTGGGAGGTTGAGGCAGGAGGATCGTTGTGCGTTCAAGGCCAGCCTGGACTACGCAGTGAGTTCACAGCCAGCCTGAACTGCAGAGCGAGACCCTGTCTTAAAAAAAAAAAAAAATTATCTAAAATGGACATTTCTTAAGAACAGAATCACATAACACATGCTATTTTGTGACTGGCTTCTGCTACATAGCATAATATTTGAAAGGTCATCCATGTTGTAGCAAGTATCAGTAATTCACGGCTTTTTATTGCTGAATAATATTCCATTGTGTGGATATACATTTTATGTATCCATTCATTAGTTGAAGGACAGTCATTTCCACTCTTTTGGGTATGATAAATAATGCTGCTGTGAACATTTGAGAACAAGTTTTTGTAAGAACAGATACTCTCAAATCTCATCCATATACATTGGGAGTGGAGTTGCTGGGTTACGTGATAATCTCTGTGAAACATTCTGGGGAACTGCCAACCTGTTTTTCAAAGAGGCTGCACCATATTACGACCTCCTCAGCAGAGTATTAGAGGACTCCAGTTTCTCTACATCTTCAACATTTTGTTTAATTTTTTCCAGCTTTACCAAGGTTTCATTAACAAATAAGACTTGTATATATGTAAGGTATACATTGATATTTTGATATATGTATGCACTGTGATCATCACCACCACCAAGTTAATTAACATATATACCCATCATTTCATGTAGATATCCTTTTCTTTTTTTCATAGTGAGGACATACCCTCTTAGCAAATCTTAGGTATACAATACACAGTTTGTTAACTACAGTCACCAAGATATACATTAGATCGCCAGAACCCATTCATCTTGCACAAATTAAACTCAGTGTCTTTAACTGCACCTCTCCATTTCAATGCTGCCTCCTACCTTCTACTTCTTTGACATGTATAAATATCCCTTGGTAATGGCATGTAACCTTTTCATATGCTGCTGGATTTTGTATACTAATAATTTTGTTGAGAATGTGTGTATTTTCATAAGGGATATTAGACTATAGTTTTCTTGTGATTTTTTTTTTTGTCTGATTTTGGTAACAAAGCACAATGGAAACGCCATGAAAAGAGTCTTTTCCCTTTCTACATTTTGGAATCTATATATACATTTCCTATAGTACCTGGATGCCTGGATATACCTTCCAGAGGTGCCTGGACACCTGGACAATATTTCCCATGGTGCCTGGATGCTGTCTGTATATATTTCCCAAAACTGCCCAGACATCTGGACATAAATTTCCTATAGGTGCCCGGATGTCTGGATATATACAGAATTTCCTCTAGGCGCCTGGTACAAAGGAATGGTGCTAATTCTACTATTAATATGTAATAGAATCAACAGTGAAGACATCTGGGCCTGGGTTACCCTTTGTAGACAGACTTTTTTTTATTACTAATTCAATCTCTGTTTCACATTTGCTGTGATGTTCTATTTCTGCTTGAATCACTTTTGTGACTTTCTAGGTGTTTGTTCATTTCATTTAAGGTAACCAATTGTTGGCACACAATTATCTGAAATGTTCCCTTATAACCTTTTTATTTTTATAAAGTCAGTAGTAATGTTAATACTTTCGCTTCCAATTTAATTTGTCTTTATTGATCAATCTAGATAAAAAGTTGCCAATTTTGATTTCTTCCATTTCTTTCAATTATCTATTCTTTATCATCTATTTCACTCACTTCTGCTGTAATCTTTATTATTTATTATTTCCTTCATTCTTCATGGAATAAATTTAATTCGATTCCTTTTTCTAATTTCTTAAGGTAGATTTTGGTTACTGATTCAAGATAATTCTTTTTAAATCAGGTGTTTATAGTTAAAAATTTCCCTCTAAATAATTCTTTATCTGCATCCCATAAGTCTTGGTATGTTACATTTTTGTTCTCATTTAACTCATTTCCCTCTTTCTCTTGCAATTTCTTCCGGCAGAGTATCTACTTTCCAAAGAGAAAATTTCCAGTTTCTACTGAATTTCCCAAAATTATTAATTTCATTCCATTCTGGTCAAAAAACACATTTTGCTATTATTTTAATTATCTTAAATGTATTGAGGCTTGTTTTATAACATTGTTTATGGTCTACTCCAGAGAATGCTCATGTGCCCTTGAGAAAGATGGATGTTCTGCTATTGTTGGGTAGAGTTTCAGAGGGATTGTTTTCTAGTTAAGTGTATAGGGTGGTTCAAGCCTGCTACTTCCTTGCTGACCGTCTAGTCATTCTATGCATCACTACAAGTGGGGTATTGAAGTCTCCAACTATTATTGCTAAAGTGTCTCTTTATTCCTTCAATTCTGTCAAAATTTGCTTCATATATTGTAGGGGTCTGTTATTAGATGCATATATGTTTATGAATGCTATGAATTCCAGATGAATTGTCCCTTTTATCACTATAAAACACTTCCTTGTCTCTACTAATTATGATCTTTAAATCTATTTTGTCTCATTGCTATAATCATTTGTTCTTTTTTAGTTACCATTTGCATGAAATATCATTTTCCTTCCTTTATTTCAGTATAGTTGTTCCTCTGAATCTAACTTGTCTCTTGTACATAGCATACAGTTGGACATACATTTTTTTATTCCACCAATCACTGCCTTTTGATTGAAGTATCTACCAAACTGATGTTTAATGATCTATATAATATCTACCATACTCTGTTTCCTATATCATATGCTTTGTGTACCTTTATTCTACCACTACTGACTCCTTGTGTGTCAAATATATATTTTCTCATGTAATATTTTCAGTCCTTTGATGTTTCTTTTATTATATTTTAAAAATTATTTTCTTGGTGATCACTCTGGGGATTACAATTAACATCTTCACTTATAACTATGGATCTTTTTTGCTTGAAGTTTGTTCTTAGAATTTGAAAAGTCTAGTCAAAATTAGATTCAAAAGAATAAAAAAGAGCTCTTCCTGAGTTCTGTTTAAGTATGTACTGCACAGTTATTATAATAAGCACCTGCCTCCGGTATAAACACTTACCTTATCTAATAATACGTTCTGCCACAACCTAAATATACTGAGGTAACTTCTATCCCTGGCACCAAAAGATGTAAAGAAAAACTGCAAAGAAAAAGAATAGAACCATTTTAGGGGCACAGAAAACAAGGAGCAAGTATCCATTGTGAAGGTCTGTGAACCCCTGCTATAGTCAAAGCAAACTAGTTAGTCATCACTGCAATTCACTATAGTTATTTATTGCTATATACTATTCTTTATTTAATTTTTGTTATAATGAGAAAAAACAATTGTTACATGAACAAAATGTCTTTACAAATTATGACTTACGACAAATAGTATTTTACAGCAAACAATTTTGTTAGTATTTACGGAGGGGGAAAGATTTGAATAAGCAGCTACTTATGTTTATCACAGCTTATAACTATTAAAATCAAGGTAAATAATGAACATTTTACTCTGAATTTTGCAATATGAATTGCTTGCCTATAAGTCAAGTATACACAAAGAATACACACAAACCAATAGTATATTTCAAAGATGCATTTAAGAATATTAATGTTAATTTTGTCATCTTTCATACTTTTTTTTTTTTTTGTCATTTTTGATATAAGGTCTCACTATGCAGTGCAGGCTGGCCTTGAGCTCACTCTGTAGCCCAGGCTGGTCTCGAACTTGCAATGATCCTCCTGCCTCAGTCACCCAAGCGCCCAGCTTATAGTCTTTTTTTAAAATTCCAAAAATACTAAATGTCTAATAACTATAGATACAATACACTCATGTTAACTCTGAGATTTTCTTTGTTTTTTTTTCTGAGCTTTTCTTTAAATATTATATCAGGAAAGTAGCATGTTTCAATCTATAATTCTGTTTGCCTTCAGATCTATACATTTTTCTGCATTTAAGTGGTTTTTGGAAAATCATATTTTAAAAGGCTTTTATGAGAAAGTATGACATGAGACACACCTAAATTCAACCTCTCACTGGGCATGGTGGCACATGCCTGTAATTTCAGCATTTAGGAGGCTGAGGCAGGAGGATCACAGTGAGTTCGAGGCCAGCCTGGGCTACGTAATGAGTCCAAGGCCAGCCTGCACTACATAGCAAGACCCTGCCTCAAATAAATAAATACATCCATACATACATACAACCCCTCATTGTATGATCTCTTTCAATCATCTACTTAATGATCCTTATGACTAATTTGTTATTTTTAGAAAGGAGAAAGCTTAGTTTTATGCTGGAGTTATTAAGTAACATGTCAAACAATATTTTGAATATTAATGCTTTCCATAAAAAGATTTTAAAGTGCTTTTTCCTGTTCACTGAATTTAGTTCTTCTTGTATATTCTTTATAAAGCAAAACTTTTTTATAGAAAATATATCCAAGTATTCTTTCAAATAGTATTAGAAACGTGTGTAATCCAATGATTACTACTTACTGCTATGCCCTATTTCCTTTTCTTAAGCCAAACTGTTTGACTTAGTTACAATAACTTTACAACTCTGTATTTTAATATATAGATCAGAAAAATCTCTTCATCTCATTTCCACCAGTGTTTTTATGCTTACTAATCTCTACTTCTTAAGTTAAATATTGTTATTAACTTTATTCATTTTTGTATACAACTACCACATTCCCAGTACCTTACAACTCCCAATTTCCTGGATGATTATGGAAAATTACTGCCCTCCTTTATTCCTTGATGGATATTCAACTTATAAAATGTATTAATAAGTCTTGGTTCAGTAATAAGTTCCTTAATTTGGGAATAGTTCTGAGAAAGGATATATCAAGTTGCTGGAGCACATAACATATTCTAGAACCTAAAACAAAAGAACCATGATTAGCCTTCCTGTAATCATGGACTACACAAAAAGGATGAAAATTTAGTACTGTAGTTTCTCTCCATGACGACAGAAAAAAAGAGTTCACTGAGCTAACACAGGGAGGAAGTTCAAGCCATAGCCTTTGTAAACCACCGGCACTCATTCTCTGACTAACATTTAGATGTCTTGCAACTTTGTGTCACTTTTCTTTGCTTTCCTCATAGGCAGAAGGAGAATAAACATAGTAGCAGATTTTTTTGAGAATGAAATGAGAAAATATAAGGAAAGAGTTTAAAACAACTCCTGGAACACAATACTCAGTAAATGTTAGTGGGTGCTACTATCATGAGCAAAATTAAAATGCTTGATCCAGAAATTCCATTACATATACTAGAAACAGTCACACACGAGTTTAAAAAGGCATGGTCAAGCTGTCTACTGCAGCGTCATGTATCCTAACATTAAAAATAAACTAGTATATTCATTCAGAGAAATAGTATATACAGCACTTTAAAAAGCAGAGATGATCTATCTACATGTGCCCATTTTTAACTCTAGGAGATATGAGGTTTTTTTAAAAGGAGATCTTAAGAAAACATGAATAAGACAGCATTTGCTTAAAAAAAAAAGCAAAACTGCATGTATACATGCACACATTAGTAAACACAGAGGAAGTGTTCGAAGGGTCTAAAAAGATACAATTCAAATTGTACAGAAAGGTAATGGGATTGAGTATTGTGGGCATGGAGAAAGATGTTAATTTTTAAATTGATGATTTTTTAAAATAATGAAAATATGTGCATGTATTCATTGTAAAGTTAGAAATCAGTAGATTATAGTTCTTCCTCTTCCCTCACTGAATGGTGTATCCCTGACGGTTTTGTTAAAAAGAAAAAAAAAAAAAAAAAAGGCAGGCATTCACATTAAAGGTAGAGGCGGGTAGAGGAGCTACAGTAACCCAAAGCAGAGTGTTGGAATCCCAAAATGGTGAAGGAGTCCACAGGAAAGGGTCATCACACACAGAGTGTCAGGGTTCGGTGGCTAAGAAGAGCAATTACATGTGCCGGTGGCCTGGAACAGAATAGTCAAACAAGAACAGAGCAAGAACAGTATGAGGCAAGGGTTGAAGTCAGAGGCACAGGAGGGTTGCCATGTTAAAATTATCACAGGCGACACATGGGGACAAGTGTGGCTGCGAACAGTGTACCATCTGAAGGCGTATCAGAGCCACAGCGGGGAAGAGAAGCAGGGTGTAACAGGTCCTTGATAGTGGCCTTGTGCTGGGGTGTCAGATCTGAGCAGGATGAGCACAGCAGCCACACAGAGACCCGGGGACAGACTGCACCGCAACCAGGAAATGGATTAAAACTCATTAAATAAAACAAAAAGTACGGTTTTGGTGGCACACAACTGTAATCCCAGCACTCGGGAGGCTGAGGCAAGAGGATTGCTGTGAGTTTGAGACCAGCCTGAGCATAAAGTGTGTTCAACGGTACCCTGAACTACATAAGGAAACCCTATCTTAAAAAGACAAAAAAAAAAAAAAAAAAAAAAAAAAAAAAAAAAAAAAAAAAAAAAAAAAAAAAAACCAAAAACGTGAGTTCAGAGTGGTGTAATAAATGAATATAAATAAATATGAATAAATTTAAAATTTGATGAGTTAATGGTTTCAAAGTATCTTGTCAAAATATTATAATAACAAAGAAAAATAACTTTACAGCGAAGTCTTTGTTGGGAATATACAGTGAAGGTTTAAATTAAAACTTACTACAGTCAAAGACACACTGCCATTAGTCTACCTCAAAACAGACCCCCTCTCTTTGAACACACTCATTCTGTCATTCTCGCCGCTTTCTGAAGCAGCTCTGGAAGTCCTCTTTTGTGAGTATCCCCAGCTTCACCATCATGGTTGCCTTGATAGCCTGAACTGATTCAAAACGTTTACCTTTCATTGTCATTTTGACTGAGGAAGAGTCAAAAGTTACACAGTGTCACATCTGATGAGTAAGATGGATGAGGACATGCTATAATATTTCTATTGACAGAAGTTGCTGCAAACATTTGATCAATGTAGTATGATCAACAAATAAGATGAACATTTAAATTTTAAAAATTAGGATAGTAAAAGACATTGATATTAATCCCTCTCTAAATACTCAAAATATTCCCTCTCACTTCACCTGATCTTAGCCAAAAGGCCAAGAAGCAATTCAACTTGCTTCAAACACACTTATCCCAACATTCTTGTGTCTTTTACTGTAATAAGTTTTTAAAATTAAAATATTCTCCATATATCTTAATCACCCCTTGTACACAATAGAATTTCTAGGATGATGAGGTATCACAGTGACAACTTATTCTGAAATAGTTTGAGGAAAAAGGTCTTAGTACTAAGTAAGTGTACTGAGGGGTGAGAATGTTTAAAACTAAAATAAGGAAAGCTAGACACAGTGGCACACGCCCATAACCCCAGCTACTCAGGAGGCAGAGGCAAGAGGACTGCAAGTTCAAGACCTTACAGAAACCTCTCAAAATAACATTTTAAAAAAGGACTAGGGATGCAGGTCAGCTCTCCCTGGAACCAATCTCCAATACCACAAAGAGAAAATAAATTAAATAAAAATAAGGGGGTTGGAAATACACCTCAGTAGTAGAGTGATTACCTAACATGCATGACTCTGGGTTTGTATCCCAGAGCCAAATAAATAGATAAGTCACTTAAAGTGCATTGGAAAGAAACTTTACAAAACTAAAAGTATAATTACACAGCTTCTTCCTCTCACACCTTCATTCATTTTCTTTTTCTTTCTTTCCTTCTCTTTCTTCCTCCCCTCCATACTTTACTCATTTTACTTTCCTAGTATTATGATTCTAATGTTACATGCAGAGCCTTAATCAATTTTTCAGGTGATATAGAGAGATCACTTATATACATATCCCCACCAAGAAATGGCAGTTATTGTAGGTGAATAATAAAAGCAAAGGCAGTTAAAAATAATTACCAGAGCAGAAAAAGATAACAAGCATGTGTTTACTTGAATGCTATACAAATCTCTGAACACAAGAAACATTTGTTTTTACTGTTTGTCATCCTGCAGATATTCACTAAACAACATAACATTAATTAGGATATTTAGAAATAATGGGGACATCTTGCTAATGCTTACCCTACCGACCTCTTACAATGAAAAAATGGTAATAAGGGTGAAAGTTCTTATAAATTATAAGTACAAAAATAGTCAGTAATTATACAAAGTTAATCACCAATATTTAAGAATATATATATATATATATATATATGCACACATATATATGGTACAGCTCTATAAGATATTCCTAACTTGAAGAAGAACCACCTATGTTCCAAATGCTGACAATTCGTACAGGCAGGATTTTCTTCACATTATATAACATGGCAAAGGCAGAACATACTTTTACCTTTTCCCCTTCTGTAACAATCTGGATAGCATTCGGGATGAGTCGAGCAGTCTTCTCCTTGGTCATGAAGGTTATATTCTTTAAAGCAATAGAAATCTAAACATACAAAAGAATAAAAATTGAAAAGTGTATTTTTCAAAAACACATATAATACAAAATGCACAGTATTAGGTCAATCTAATCCAGAATATTCTATTGAAAAGGCTAAAGGGATTAATATGCACACGCTCGCATTCGCCATTAAAAACAAGGTCATTGGTCAGCCACGCTTCCCCTCCACGCTCGCGTCCATCAGCTCCTGTTAGGAACATTAAGACAAAGTGAAAATACGGGCTGCTCAGGTCCCACGTTAATACACAAACACACAAGCAAAGCTCAGACAATCTTTCATATAAGACATGGTTTTGGCAGCCACAACCATGGTATATATTCAAGGTATGTATTTCAAAGCTTGAAATCTTTCTCTGGTTATATTGAGTACATACAAATACAGTTCAATATACTAAGTTAGAAAAATATATTTATAAATACAACACATATAGTTATACATATATTAGTACAGATGCACACATATACATGAATTTACTTTAAAATCATCTAATATTCATTGATTTTAAGAGGACTCTGTATGTTTCTATCTATTCAATTATTTGTGTCAACAAATTAAATGCAAGACTTACTGCAGTTTCCCATCTGAAGATGTTGCTATAGAAACACAGCCAATTTTCTGAAAGGTATAGACGTCCCTGAACCAGAATGTCCCTCTGCAGAGCACAAGCATAATCTATGCAAACAAAAACAAAGAGCAGTTTATTCACAAAAATCTGACAACCGAGCCGGGCGTGGTGGTACACACCTTTAATCCCAGCACTCAGGAGGCTGAGGTAGGAGGAGCATTGTGAGTTCGAGGCCGGCTTGAGCTACAACGCGAGTGCAAGGCCGGCCTGAGCTACACAGTGCGACCCTGCCTCAAAAAATCAGGGCTGGGAGTTTGGCTCAATGACTTAAGCCCCTGTCTGACAGGCGCGAGGTTGTGAGTTCAAACCCCAGTGCTGGAAAAAAAAAAAAAATCTGACAACCGAATAAGCATTATTCTATTTCAACACATAGTCAACACTGTTCATTAGTTCATTCACTCATCGGTTTCTATAATGGACATCATATGCTAGAAATTCTGTTGTGTACTAGGGTTACCAAAAATACCCTCATGGAACAGTATAGAGGGAAGGTAGCCAAAGCTGTGAAAATATATAACAAGAGCTGTGCAGGTAAGGGGATTGGACAGTGGAGAGAGACTATCAGGGAAGAGTCCCTTGAACAAGCAATCTTTAAAGTTTAAAGACAAATAAAGGGCCAGCAACATCATGTGAGAACAGCACACTCAAAGGCCCTGTGGCAGAAAGAAACAGTCCAACTGAAAGAAGCTAGATTTCTGGGCCAGAGAAGCTACATCATGTCAGATCTCACAGGTCATGGTAGAATGGACTCCACGAGAAACCACTGATATGTTCAGTGGATGGCACTTACCAGATGTATGTGATTAAACACCACATCATCCATGCTGTGAAAACGGATTCCTGTGAGTCTATGGGAAGTCTAACAAAAGCTGATCATGGCTCAGATCATAAGTAAATAATATTAAGAGATGGAAGTAGTAGCCGGGCATGGTGGTGCACGCCTTTAATCCCAGCACTCAGGAGGCTGAGGTAGGAGGAGCGTTGTGAGTTCAAGGCCGGCTTGGGCTACAACTCAAGTGCAAGGCCAGCCTGAGCTACATAGTGCAACCCTGCCTCAAAAAAACTAGGGCCGGGTGTTTGACTCAGTGGTTTAAGCACCTGACTGGTGGGCGCAAGGTTGTGAGTTCGATCTC
>RJWM01014088.1:0-23211 GCA_004363535.1 Dasyprocta punctata | reverse complement strand
ACAAAACTGAGACGCCACTGGACAAAAACTCCTACAAAATAATGAAACAGATTAAGTTACTCATTTACTAGTATGCATCTCCAAAACAGAGATTGGGTTAAAGGTCACTTTAAGGAGTCATAAAATATTTATTTAAATCAGCGAATAACATTTTATCAGATAAGTGTTTTGCTGACTTCACAAATCCTGGCAGACATAGAAAAACACACACTGCTAGTTCCTCTCCCACAGGTTTTGATTAAATAGGTCTAGGCCAAGGTCAAGAATGCACATCTAGCCAGACATGGTGGCACACACTTGTAATCCCAGAACTTTGGAGGCTGAGGCAGGAGGATTGCCATGAGTTTGAGGCTAGCCTGGGATACATTGTCAGGTCAAGGCCAGCCTGTGCTACATAAGAGACACAGTCTCAAAAACAAACAAACAACAAAAAAAAAAGAATGAATTTCTAACAGGCTTCCTGGTGATGTCAGCATTGCTAATTTGTAAACCACAAGGCATTATTTTATATTAACTATATTAAAAACTACTGTAATCACCAGGATCATTTTATCCAAAGACTACTTGATGTACAACTTTTTTCAATGGTTTTTAAAAGTGGCTTCCCTAATATTGGCATGTTTTATCAAAATGAATGTATACCTCAATAGAACTGACTTTTTTTTTAAATGGCAAAGGTGATATATCCTATGCAAGAAATAGAACATTTTGTTCAAAAAGCAAAGAGATTTTACTTTTTATTTTTTTCTCCAGATTTCCTTCTGGTAAATGAGTAAGTACCACAATAATATCAGTACTTTAGGAGACAATATTCTCTCTGACTTGAGTCATTATAACAATCTGATTCACCAAGAATGGAATAAGAAAATAATGATGTTTATCAGATACTGTTTTATAGATTTCGCAACTTTATAATATGTTATTAGCAAGTTATGTTAAAATTCAAGAACGACCAACCAATTTAGGTCACTTTGATTCATGTATTAACATCAACTTACTAGCTATAACATGATCAATTTTTGCACAGTTGAATGGGCCCAACTCCTAAAGTTTTGTTCACCAACTACAATACAACAAATGACACAAAAAAAGGCATTACGGGAATATGGACAGAGTGAACCAGTCAGTACCATGTACTTAATACCAACCTTGCACAACAAGGAATACATATATACTGAAATAAAGAAGATACAATATTTTGTTTTACTACAGAACTTAGGTATACTATCCATAAAGGAAGGGACAATTAATTAAGACAATGTGTTCTTTTATGCAATAATGTCAGGAAATCATTATCTCAAAGCATTCCATTCTAACAGCTATCGTCTTTGGCAACCCAGTAATGCGGACATTGCTTTGCTTTCAAAAACAAACAAACAAACAAACAAAAAAAGACTCTTTGGAAGAACATTTTTAGAATTGCTTTCAGAGATAGGATTTTTAAAAAACATTTTATTGGTACATTTTAGATATACATAGTGATAACATTCATTCTAGGTAACTTGTTTCTGTACATGATGTATCTTGCTTCTTTTTTCTTTTCTTTTTCTGATTCTCCTCCCCTCCTTTCAACCTCTTTCCCCTCCTTATTTACAAAAACTTTGTTTCCATTTTTTTCTTCTATTTTTTCCTTGTTCCTTCCTTCCTCACCCACCCCCTCTCTTGTTCCCCTTCCCATTGAATGTTTTCTTCCCATTTCCCAATATCTATTATATATTTTAATCCTTATTTACACTTGTGGTTTCTCACACAAAAGAAACATGCAGTTTAGACAGACATCTCTAGGTGCATCCATTTAGCTAGAAATGTCTCAAGCTCATCCTTCTTTATGGCAGAGTAGTACTCTACTGTATAAAACCACATCTTTATCCATTCATCAGTTGATGGGCATTTGGACTGTTTCCAAGAATTAGCTATTACAAACTGTGCTACTATAAACACAGGAATGCATATATCACTGTGGTATGATGCTTTTAATACTTTTGGGAAGCTTCAAGAAGAGAAACAGCTGGGTCAAATGGAACCTCTAGTTTTAGTTTTTTGAGGAATCTCTACACTGTTCTCCATAGTGATTGCACCAGTCTACATTCCCACCAACAACAGAGAAAGGTTCCTTTTTCCCCACAACCCCACCAGCATTTGTTATTGGTTGATTTCTTGATAATATCCATTCTTTCTGGAGTGAGATGGAACTTCAGAGTTGTTTTAATTTGTATGTCTTGAATGATCAGTGATGGTGAACATTTTTTCACTTATTTATTTGCAATTTCTGCTTCTTCATCTGAGAAGTGTTCATTCATTTCAGATGCCCATTTTTGGATGGCGTCTTTAAATTTGGGGGATCTGATTTTTTTTTTTTTTAGTTCTTTATATATTCTAGATAGTAGTTGTTTGTCTGAGGAACAGCTGCCAAGAATTTTTTCCCACTCCATGGGTTATCTTTTCACTTTGTTGTTGGTTTCTCTTGCAATGCAAAAGCTTTTTAATAAGATGAGATTCCAGTTATTGATCGTAGTGATAATTCCTGTTCAATAGAGTTTTGTTCATAAAGTCTTTACCTACATTAGTGTCTTCAAGAGTTCTACCTAGTCTCTCTTTCAGTAGATTTAGTGTTTGTATTTTAATATACTACTTAGATCTTTGATCTATTTTGATTTTAGTTTAATACACGATGAAAGATATGGGTCTAATTTTAATCTTTAGCATGTGGAAAGTGTTTTTTCAGCACCATTTACTATAGAGGCTATCATTCTTCCAGTGAAGGTGTTTGGCTTCTTTGTCAAAAATGGATGAGTATGTCTGTAGTTGTTTCTGCATTTTCTAATCTGTCCCACTGATCCTCAGGTCTATTTTTTTGCCAGCACCATGATGTTTTTATCACAATACCTTTGTAGCATAATTTTAAATCAGAGATTGTGATGTCCCCTACCTTGCCTTTGTTGCCCAGAATTACTTTTGCTATTCTAGGTCTCTTCTGGTTCCAAATGAATTTTAGGATTATTTTCTCTAATTATGTGAGAATTCATATTTTGATCAGGATTTCATGAAATCTGTGTAATGATTTTGGAAGTATAGCCATTTTCACTATATTGGTTCTTCCTAAGAACAAGGGGTATTTTCCCATTTTCTGATATCCTCTTTGAACTCCTTCTTCAGACTACTATAGTTTTCAATGTAAAGGTCTTTTACTTTCTTTGTTAGATTAATTCCTAGAATTTCATTTTCTTAGATGCTACTGTGAAAGGTGCTGCTTCCCTAATGTCCCCCTTAGTAAATTTGTTATTTGTGTACAGGAATGCTATTGATTTGCAAGTGCTGATTTTGTATCCAGCTATGCCACTGAATTTGGTTATTAAATATAGAAGTCTTTTGGTGGAGTTTTTGGGGTCTTCTATGTATAGTATCATGTCATTTACAAATAATGATAATTTAACATCCTCCTTTCCTATTTTTCATTCCTTTCTTTTGTCTTACTGCTCTGGCTAATGTTTCCAGAACTATATTGAATAAGAGTGGCCATAGTGGACATCTTTGTCCTGTTCCTGATTTCAAAGTGAAAGCTTTCAGCTTTTTTCAATTCAGTATGATGTTGGCTGTTGGTTTGTCATAGACACTTTTAATCAGATTGAGATAAAGCCATCTATTCCAATTTTCTGTAGGGTTTTTATCATGAATAGGGGTTGAACTTTGTCAAATGTTTCTTCAGCATTTATTGACATGATCATGTTGTTTTTGTCCTTGGCTCTGTTAATATGGTATGTTACATTTATTGATTTGTGTACATTGAACCATCCCTGCATCCCTGGGATGAATCCTACCTGGTCATGGTGTATAATCTTGATGACTTCCTGCATTTTGTTTGCCAATATCAAATACTGAGAATTTTTCATCTATGTTCATTAGGGAGACTGGCATGTTAGTTCTCTTTTTTGGTTGGATCCTTCTCTGGCTTGGGTACCAGGGTAATGCTTGCTTCCAGGGAAGAATTTGGGAGTATTGCTTCACTTTTAAATTCAAAAGTTTGAGAAGCAGTGGCTTGAACTTGGCTCCTTGACCTCCTTCCTACTTAAACTTGGTTCTGTGTCACCCTGATACCAGGAGTTGCTAGATGGAACCAACCCACAGCTGCTCTGAGTTCTGAGCTCAGTTGGCTCCTCTCCAAGATCTCGACCAACCAACTGCACTCTCCTGGTGGACATCTGAACCCAAATAACTCGCCAGCCACTGCAATCTGCTGCATCCACTGCTCTGTTCCACTCATGTAGGTAGAAGCCTCTGGGGTTGCCAGTAGTTACCAAGGGTGTGCAAGTTTGAGCCGTGCTGCCCACGCAGCAAATCAGGGCTCAGGGAGAAAGCATCTCTTGCCCCTCCTTCTTCTGCACTGAGGTCCCTGTCTTTGTAGATCCTTGTAACCCACTTCCTCCTTCCTCTCTTCCTCAAATTGTTATATTCCAGCATCCAGACACTAAATCTTAAAGAGGCTGTTTCTCTATTGTTCACCACTCCACCATCTTCCTGAAAGTCCCAGAGTTAGTATAACCATTCTCATTTTTCTATTTTGTTTGTTTTTTATGTGAAACAACTGGAAAAGTGAATATAAATAAAAAAAGAAAAAACTAATTTTCTGCATGCAGAATGATAAACAAACATACTTTTCTTTTCTTAGAGCATTTTCTTTAAAAAAAAAAAAAAAACCTAGAAAATTCTTTCCCTGCTCCATTGAGGAAATATGTGAATCTTTTTAAAAGTCAAACAGGTTTCTGGCCAGTTTTACAAGCTGGAAGTTTTCTGAAACAACCTGGAACCCAACCCTTGGACATATCAAATATCAAAGGCTAACATTCCTTTTCTCTCCCAGATTCTCTGAGAAGGTAGGGCACCTCCATCCAAGTTGCAAAACCACCTCTTTTAATGGGGGTATGACTTTATTTTTCCTTTGGATTAAGCTAAGTAGCCTACACTGGTGGTTACCCTATTTAGTATGCAAATTTGGGGAGAACTGTGTGTGACATATGGTGATTCAAAACATCTCGTAAAAGATTGATTATCATTTCTTTATCCCTATTAGTAGGGGGTTTTATCTGCCTGACTATATGACAGGATACAAGATTTCTTTCAGTCTTTGTAACCTCTTCTGTATTGTCTGTAATGCATTACACATTCTGGTTTAATGTTTGATCAGTAAGAAAACTCTGTTCTTTCTCTTCTACATTTTTGGAGGAGTTTTCTGAGTTGGTAAGAGACTTTGTGCTAATTTTATTTCCCCAACACTATCCAGCCTGTACATCCAAATTGCTCTCTCAGATAATCAAAGAACTTTTAAAAAGTTTGAGCACTGACATCCTTGAATAAAGAATACAGTCTCTGAAGCAGAATACTTTCAAAGGATAAACGAATTCAGGAGTATACATAGTATCATTTTAATTTAAAAAATCAGTACAAAGAACTTCTGGTGCAAATTGAGAGAGAAACTAGACATCTGTTTAGTTCTCTCTCCTCCAAAATTCTTTTGACATGAAAGGGAAGACATATAAAAGATCAAATTCATAATAATGCTGAGGGTATGTAAAAGAATAGATACATCAGCAAATTAAAAGTTTTGATACATTTTTAGAAAAGAGAAACAAGATACCAATGAATAAACTAGAATATAAATAAGATAGGAGATTAGGGTCAGGGCAAACCAGACAACTAACTGGCAAAATTTGTCAAAGGTCATAAAAAACGAATGGTTAACAGTTTGAATAAGATGCTTCCTAAAAGGAGAGGACATGTACAGAACATGGAACGCAAAATGGCAACAGGCTTACAATTCATCAACACTTGACCAACCAAAAAAGTGCTATTTTTCACCAGATGTGGTGGTACACTCCTGTAGTCCCAGCATTTGGAAGGCTGAGGCAGGAGGAGCTCCTTGAGTTCAAGACCAGCCAGGGCTCCATAGTGAGTTCAAGGCCAATCTGAACTATATAACAAGACTCTGTCTCAAAAAAAAAAAAAAAAAAGTGCTCCTTTCAATCTTTCAGTTTCTTTATTAGAATCGAGCACTGTCCACAGAAACAACCAGAAGATGCTACTTTCAATCCTTCATTTACACATGGGAGGCACAACCAATTCAAAGATACTGCTTCTGATCTTTCATTTATTTGTGGTAAAAAGTCAAGCAAGTTTTCAAAAGGACAGTTTACACATGATGTGAGGCCAAGTTCTTGACAGGACAACTGTCCAACTGCCTTATTTACATAGAGTGAAGGACAACCTGAGAATTTTGGATACTAAAGATTCCTTTTGCTCTTTGTATGTGTGGTTTCTTGAGACGGAGTCTTGCTATTTAGTCAGACTGGGCATGAACTCACTCTGTAGCCCACGCTGAACTCAAATGAGAGGCAATCCTCCTGCTTCAGCCTCCCAAGCCCTGAGACTACAGGCATGTGCTAACACACATATTTATCCTTGAGGCCCCTGTGAGCCTCTTCACTGGCCTGCTCATGCCCTAAAGAGAGTACTTTCTTTTCACCTTCAATGAATGCATAACCTTGTTGCCCTTTCTACATGTTTTGATCAATTCTTTCTTTTGTTAGGGACACCAAGGACCTGGGAAAAAGCCCCACAGGACCCACCACTCAGCAACACAGAGAAAGCCTTGTCGAAAAAAATATACAAGAGAAGGCTGACAATGAGACAGTCTTGCTTCCCTGCAAGTGCACACCGAATCAGCAGGTACAGAGGGATGACTAGAACAGGGACAGGTATCAGCTAACTGACTGATGGTCTCCTCACATGAGGTCCGCCACACTCACCACCCCCTCTAAACAGCTCTAATGTAAGAAAAATGTAACTTAGGGACCTCAGGAAAAAGCTATGGTTTCTATTGTACACATTAGTATCCCAAAGTAAAGAGCTCCTTTTGGCATTTACAGTTAAGAGGTGCACTATGGCTTAGATCTTGAGTGTCCCCCAAAGGTCATGTGGTAAAGGCTTTGGCCCAGCATGTGGCACTACTCGGGGATGGCAGAATCTTTACAAGACGGTGCCTACTAGAAGGATGTTGGCTGTCACTGGGGGCAGGCCCTCTCTCTGCTTCCCTGCTGCCCTGAGGTAAACAGCTCTGCTGCACCACACGCTCTGATCATGAGGCACTATGCACCTCACTACAGGCCCAAGACAATGGGTCGACTAACCTGACTGAACCCTCTGAAGCCATGAACCAAAATAAATCTGGCCTTCGTATGAGCTGATTATCTCCAGTATTTTGTCAGGATGATGAGAAGCTGACTAAGAAGGGTAGAAATTCCAATCTGCTTCCTTCTTTTTGAGCAGAAACATCATCTGTCAGGCAGCATGCCTCTTTTCTACTCTCCCACACAGCCAGAGTTCTCCTGAGCAATGAGGTGTACACTTACAGAGGCAGCACACCCCAACTGTTTAGTCAATCTGGCTCTTCATTCATAAGGACACCTGTAAGACTGTCTACTTCATATTCGTTAGGTACACATTCTTTCTCTGTATCCCCCCTTGTTTCCACTACGCAATCCCAAGTAATTCCCAGGCTACAATTACTCAGAAAACAAATTACAAATAGTTTGCTCTTTTTCTATTTTATAATTTGAGGCCATTTGAGAGTTGATAAAAATTCTTTGAAAATATTTGGGTATAAGGCTTTTTGTTGGGTAGATTCTAGAGTAAGAATATTTAAAACTACAGATCCTTTTTTAGTAACCAATTATTATCTTCTCAGTGCATTTCAGTATACTCTAACCCAAATTCCAACTATAAGCATTTCAATTATTTTACTCAAAAATTTCTCTCCCCAATCAGAGCCACCCTCTCCCCATACTCACAATAAGTCAGAAGAGTTGGAAAATCAATGTATTCTCAGAATACCACTTTTCTAGAATTAGAAATATTGGGTCCAATGTATTTCTAATTTTAATACATATTTATTTGGTGAAGATTAAGAAAGAAAAAAGTCACAAACGAATATCAGAAGTGGAAAATGTGAGTATGCAAACTCGTGCGAAAGTAGTTAGTTGCCCTAATCACAAATTCACATTTGGGATGGGTCAGCTAATAATTCAATTAGAACTATACTCCATCAGAAAATACTATACGCACTTCAACTATTATTATCAGTGTTCCACATCAAATGTTTGACTAACATAGATTTTTTTTTTAGAAAAGAATTTTCATTGATGAAATCAGTAGCTTGGTCATAAGTATATCAGATGCTAGACAAGTGTTACCGTTGGTGAAATTAATTGATTTCATCAATACTCAGGAATTGGTTAAAATACTTTAAAGACTTTCCTCACCATTACAGGCACAGCATGTTAACAGTGGTAGTAAACGTATGACATGTGTGCCACGCTGATCACGCAGAGCTCTCTCTATCAGCAGCGAGCCAAGCCACCCCAGCCAAGGTTTGACAAATCACCAGCATGTAGACAACAACAAAGATCACATTAATTGTGCAAAAAGCACACCAAATGCAAACGTTTACCTTTCAGTAAAAAGCTGTTTGTATCATTGAAAGCTCTGTGATTGTGTTTTTAAGACAAAAGATGCTAAATTACGAATTAGTTTTTCTAAACTAAAACTTCAGTGTTCAGGTTTAACTGCAGTGCTAGCATTTTGTGATGAATAAGCAGGTTTTCGGCTGCAGGCTAGACACCTGGTCTCTAAAAGGTTTACCATCATTGGCATATAGGAATCTAGTAAGGCCATCAACCTTAGGTATAATTTCACTCCCTAAAGCAGAGCTTTTCAAACTTTTGTATGCATGTAAACTACATAAGAATGGTTGAGATTCTTCTGGAAGAGTGGAGCTTCTCTGCTTTACAATACTATGGACTCGTGGATATTATGTTCTTCAGGCTGTAATGCAAAATTATTGGTATTTTGTTGCTCAAGTTATTCTAGTTTTGATCTCAGGAAGCTCTTTCAAGTTGGTTCCTGTCTTTTTTAGTTTGTTTTCAGCTCTTCCTTACTTTCTGACTCTACACAATCCCGCCAACTCACTCATTTCGTGTTTTCACTGCTTCAGCCTTAAACTGAGAATCTGGTTCCTTTCATCAGAGAACAGTATTTAGAAAACAAGATTTGGGCCCTGGGCACACTCATTGCTGCTAGAATATCACTCTTTTAAATTCCTCTCAGCAAATAAAGCTAGGCTATATATATAATGAGCCCCCATATCTATGGGTTCTACATCTCCAGATTATATCAATCATGAATCAAAAATATTTAAAAAGAAGAGAATCAGAAATGTAAAAACAGTGTGCCCGTACTGAACAGGTACAACTTATGTACTTTATTTCTTGTAATTGTTCCCTAAACAATACAGTACAACAACTATTAACATAGCATTGACATTGTACTAGGTATTATAATAAATAATCTAGAGGTGATTCAAAGCATGCAGGAAAGACCAAGCATGGTCACATATGCCTGTAATCCCAGCACTCAGGAGGCACAGGTAGAAGGATCACTGAGTTCAAGGCTGGCCTGGACTAAGTGAGTACAAGGCCAGCCTGAACTGTCTTAAAAAGAAAAAACAAAAAGTATGCAGAAAGATTTGCTGAGTTTATATGTAAACATTATGTCATTTTATGCAAGGGACTTGAACACTCTTGGACTTTGGTAGCTGAGGAGATGTCCTGGAAACAATCCCCTGGATAGTCACTAACCCATCCTTGACTGCAGCTATGACACTCATTTGTAGTACAATTAGTTTCATTTGTCACAGCTGGCATTCTCTCCTGGGATGTCCTGATATCCTAGTTATAAAGGTGTGACAACTGAACATTTATGTAACCACCACTAAGTCATCATGAAAAACAATCTCATCACCCTAAAATCCCCACGTGTGGCCATTCTTCCCTTCATGTCACATTTCCTAATTTTCTTGGGCAGATTTACAGTGGCAGTGAGAACAAAAAAAATACAAAAATGTAAATTTTTGAAAGTGAATATAGAACCTGGAAAATATCTAAACAAGAGTAACTAAATTGTAGATAGGTAGTAAGATCATCTATAATTTTGTATTTTTTTCTTTATATTTTCAGTGTGGCTTCACAATTGTATAATGAATATATCTCACTGTGTAATTAGATTAATTATTTCAAGAAGGCAATAATGAATATAATGCATTTTTAGAAAGGTTTCTGTGATTTGAGTTTTAAGGGCTGACTGGCAAGAAGTATTTGCAACACATATAAAAAAGATCTCATTGTTTTTAACAGTTAAACAGAAAAAGTCAATCTCCAAGAAAAATGGGCAGGTGAACCAATGCCATGCGTGGGCCACTGCTGACAGTGGGGGGACAGCCAGACCCAAGTCTTTCCCCCTGAGTCAGCACCATTCGTGGACTGTAGCAGGAGTGAACAAGGATTCACCAGGAAGCAAGTCCTCCCTGTGAACCAGCATCATGCACGGGCCATCGCCAGCAGAGAGACAGCCAGACCCAAGCCTTTTTTGTTTTGAAGTTCTTTGTTGTATTCATTGTTTTGTTTTTACTGGTTCTATTCTGTTCTGTTTGATTTTTACTACGGCTGAAAGTATCTGCAGCTATTTTGAAGACAAGAAGCATTATGGTAACTATTGTTGATTTCATATTATTTTGTAGTCCTGTATTACTTACAGTGGTTTGTTTTGATTGGTTTTATTGTTTGATTTTCCTTGATTTTATCCTCTTTAAAATAAAATTTAAAATTTTTTTTAAATGGGCAAAGTTTATGGAAAAAAGATTCACAGAAAAAGAAATACAAATGGTTGATACACAAATAAATTGATGTCCAACCTCTCTCATAATTAAATAAGTACATACTTAATGATTAAATACCATTCATACTTACCAAACTTTGATAAAGATCTCCTGAGATGTGGCAAAATAAGTACAGTATTCATATATACTGTTGATGAGAATGCAAACTGATACAGCTTCTTGGAGGGTGACTTAGCAACAGTGTAAAATTTTCAAATGCTCATTACCTTACACCACAGTTCTACTTCATGGAATTTACTATAGAATATCTGTGCTCACGAGCACAAAAAATATATACAAAAAGGTTCAATGCAACATTAGTGGTAACAATAAAAGACAAAACATAACCAAAAGGTCCAGCAAAGGAAGTTATTAAAATATGACAATTATCCAAATGAACATTATTAGGAAGCCATTAAAAAGAGTAGTATTCACTTTTAATGCTCTTGTTCAATACAGTACTCAAAACATTAGCAAGATCAGGTAAGAAAAAGGAATAAAAGGGATATGAATATAAAAGGAAAAAGTCCAACTATTCTTATTTGCAGATAACATGATCTTTTAAACAAAGACCCAAAAAACTACCCCAGAAGAATCTTAGAATTATTAAGTAAATTCAGCAAAGTGGCGGGATACAAAATAAATATACAAAAATCAATAGACTGAAATAAACCCACAGAAAATGAAATCAGGAAAACAACCCCATTCATAATAGCTTCGAAAACAAAAATCAAATACTTGGGAATTAACCTAACCAAGGAAGTGAAATATCTCTATAATGAAAAGTATAGTACTCTAGAAAAACAGATCAAAGAGGAAATGCATCTCCTCTTCCTGGATAGGCAGAAACAGTACTGCCAAAATAGCTATAATCTTAAAACTGATAAATAGATTTAATGCAATTCCAAACAAAATATCATCAGCATTCCTCACAGAACTAGAAAAAACACTCATAAAATTCATATGGAATCAGAAGAGACAGAACAGTCAACATAATCCTGAAAAACAAGAGCAAAAAAAGGAGGCATTTCAATCCACATTTCAAAATATACTATAAAGCTACAATGATAAAAACAGCATGCACTGTCACAGAAAGAGACATTCTGATCAATGGAACAGAACTGAGAATGCAGAAAAAACCTCAGGTACTTTCAGTCTTGATGTCAGATTTAATTTTCACAAAGCAGACAAAACTGTATGCTGGAAAAAGCCTCTTTGCCAAATGGTGCCAAGAAAATTGGTCATCCATGTAGACAAGAATTAATCTAGACCCCATATCTCTCACCAAGTATTAAAAAAAATGGGTCAAAGACCTGGATATTTAAACAGAAACACCGAATTTCCTGGAAGATAAAATAGATAAAATGCTTGAAAGCATAGGCACAGGCAAGGGCTTTTTTTTTTTTAATTTAAGAGAAAAAAAAGACACATATAACAAAGACAAAAAGCAAAAGAGATTAACAAATGATTAGAGTAAATGCACAACAGTAACACTGCAGGTTTACAAAACAGGATGATAGAAACTTGAAAATGGTTGCAATATTGCATATCATTATCTTTAAAATGGTTGTTTACATTAACAGATATAGACATGTAAAACTGATCTAATCATGAGTATTAATTGTTCTTTCTCAATAACGAATACATTCAGCAGTGTGTTCCTTTTAGTTATCTTACATATACATATATACAGATTTATATCTTTTCCTTTTCCCTTCCCTCCTTCCCCCTTTTCTAGGCAAGGGCTTTTTGATCAGAATCCCAACTATAAATGAAATAATAACAAGAATCAACAAATGGAATTATATCAAATGAAAAAGTTTTTGCACAGTAAAGGAAACAACCAACAGAATGAAGAGAAGAGTTGCAAAAAAAAAAAAAAAATTAAAGTTCCAAAATCTAAAACACCCAATTAAAAAAAATGGGTAACTGAAATTAACAGACACAAGAAGTAGTACAAATGGCCAATGAGTTCATGAAAAAACATTCAGCATCATTGGCCATTAGAGAAACACAACACAAAACAACACTGAGAATCTAGCTTACTCCAGAAAAAAGTCTGTCATCAAGAACTCAAAAAACAACAAATGCTGGCGAAGTTGTAGGGAAAGAGGAACCCTTCTACATTATTGGTGGGAATGTAAACTAGTACAGCTACTTTGGAAAGCAGTTTGGAGATTCTTCAAAAAACTAAAAATAAACATTCCATTGACCCAGCTATATGTCTTCTAGATATTATCACACAAAAGTTAAAGACATCATATTACAGTTATATATACATACCCAGTTTTTAACAGAACAATTCATGATAGCCACTTTTGGAAACAGCCTATATGTCCATCAGTAAATAACTAAAGGAAATGTGGCATATATACACAATGTAATACTACTCAGAATTAAGAAAGATAAAATTGAGTCACTTGTAGGAAAATGGATCCATCTTGAGACCATAATGCTGAATGAAATAAACTGGACACAGAAGATTGTATCATGTTTTCTCTTGTATTAGAAACTAAAAATATAAATAATTAAGACTGAAATAAAAGGACAATAGGAAACGGAGGCAGACTTTATGGAGATGGGGAGGGGATGTGGAATGGTGGGAGAAGGGAGGATGGGGTATTGAAGAGGAAGTAAAAATGATTTTGATGCCATATGCATATATACCAATTCCCCAAGATGGCTGTAATTTTTATGTATTGTAAATATATATATATACATATATATATAAATATATATATATATTTTAAACATAATAGGATTTCATGTAAACACACTAAAAGAATGGTATAAATTCATTGTAGTGCTAATAAAAAGAGCTTCAAACAAGATTAAAAATAATAATCACTCCCAATCCAAATACCATTAACATACCACACAGAACTGGAGAAAACAATCCTAAAATTCATCTGGAAACTTTTGTTTCCTAGACCTAGAATAGCAAAAGCAATCCTGGGCAACAAAGGCCAGGAAAGAGGTATCACAACCCCTGACTTGAAATTATACTACAAAGCCACCGTGATAAAATCATCATGATACTGGCAAAAAAAACAGACTTGAGGACCAGTGGAACAGATTAAAAGATGAAGACGCAACTCCAAATACACTCAGCCACCTTATCTTTGACAAAGGTGCCAAATGTGTTCACTGGAAGAAAGACAGCCTCTTTAATAAATGATGCGGGAAAAACTGGCTCTGTACATGCTAAAGAGTAAAGCTAGGCCCATGTCTATCACCACGCACTAAACTAAAGTCAAAATGGATCAAAGATCTAAGCATTAAAACAGAGACACTGGGGCCAAGCATATAGCTCAGTGGTATGAGCATCTTCCTGGTAAGTGCAAGGTCCTGAGTTTGATAGTTTGATTTCTGCTACCCATAAGTAAATAAATAAATATATCAGAAATACTAAATCTACTGGAAGAGAAGATAGGTAAAAATCTTGAAGACACAGGGGTAAATAGAGAGTTCACTAACAAAAACCAAACCACACAGGAAATACTTCAAAGAATCAGCAACTGGGATCTCATTTTATTAAAAAGCTTTTGCACATCAAAAGAAATCACCAACAGAGTGAAAAGACAACCCACAGAGTGTGAAAAAGTTTTAGCCACCTGTCCCTCAGACAAAGGACTTCTATCTAGAACACACAAAGAATTGAAAAAAATCAGATCCTCCAAATTCAAAGACCCAATCCAAAAATGGGCAGCTGAGATAAATATACACTTCTCAGATGAAGAAATATGAATGACAAATAAATATATGAAAAAATGTTCAACATCATTCGTCATTCAAGAGATGCAAATTAAAACAACACTCAGATTCCATCTCATCCCAAAAAGAATGGCTACTATCAAATCAACCAATAGCAAATGCTGGAGGAGTTGTGGGGGAAAAGGAACTCTTCTCCACTGTTGGTAGGAGTGTAGACTGATGGCAATCACTGTGGGAATCAGAGTGGAGATTCCTCAGAAAACTAGGATTAGAGGTCTCATTCATCCCAGCTATTCCACTTCTGGGTATTTTCCCAGGTGTATCATACCACAGTGATATAATATGCATGCATTTTTACAGCAGAACAGCTTGTAATAGCTAGATCTTGGCAACAACCCAAATACCCACTAATCAAGGAATGGTATTTTTATACAATGGAGTACTACTCAGCTATAAAGGATAAACTCGAGACATTTATAGGGAAATGGATGCAACCTGAGACCATACTCATAAGTGAAATAAATCAGACTCTCATGTGTAAACATCATATTGTCTCTCTAGTGTAAGAAGCTGAAAAAATAAATAAGATCCAAAATGTACAATAGACATTGTGAAGTGGAAGGAAGCTATTCAAAAGGAAAGAGAAACTGGTATGGGAGAAAGGAGAAAAGAAGAAAGGAAAAAGGAAAAATGAATATATATATATATATATATATATACACATATATATAACAGTTAAGATAGTTATACTACTAAATGATATTAGTTCATTGAAAAGAAAGGTGTGCACCTATATTGTTTGATCAATTTTTCATGCCTATAGCTTGTAATAGGAGCAACTACTTTGAAAATAACAATACATAATGTACTAACCCATTGTTATTCTCTTACAATTTTACCTTGAAATTTTGTAGTATTGTTTTTATTGTTTTCTTTAAAATAATAATAATAATAACAATAATCACATTGTACTCCTATTTAAATTATTTTAGGAATTTAAATTATAAAAACATACAGAAATTTTCTGGAAACATACATAAGAAATTACTAATAGTAGCTATCTCACTGGGCGAATTTTTTTTTTTTTTTTTTTTTTGGTACCAAAGATCAAACTTAAAACTTCATGCTTACCAGGCAGGCACTTAGGCCACTGAGCTATATTCCTGGCCCTCCTGGGAGAATCTTTAAGTGATTTTAATTAGGACAATCACTTGCTATTCATTGTATGCACTATGTAGCATCTGAAAACTTCATCATGAAAATATATTACTTGCAATAAACAATAATTTAAAATTTTTAGTTCATTAATATGATATTTATTGACCTGCATTATCTAGAAACTCAGTTCCATCAATTTAAGCATTCTCCAATACTATAAAGATTTGAGTCAGGGGTATAGCTCAGTGGCACAGCACCTGCCTGGCAAGTGTGAAGTCCTGAGTTTGATTCCCAGTGCCCCAAAAAAACTTTTTTGAGAAACTCATAACTAAATGTTTCAAATGAAATAATCCTAAAACCAAAACAGCTTGGTTTGGGGGCAAATGCCTATAATTACAGTAGTTTAGGAGACTGAGTCAGAAGGATCCCAGGTTTGAGCCCAGCCTGGCCAATGTAGTAACTTAGTGAGACCCTGTCTCAAAATATAGAATATAATCAGTACTGGGGATCTCTCTGGGAAGACCCTGGGTTCAAGTCACATTATTGCAACCAACAACTTAGATCTATATTTTGTTATCATGAATCTATAATAAACAGATAATAAAAATAAAGCACTTTTGTAAGAAAAATGACTAAATGTTTTCTCTAAAGCCTATTTAAAAAAAGTCTATGTGAACAACAACATGGAAATGATTTAGTATACCCATTATTTAATTATATTATGTATTATATTTATTATATTTGTTAAAGAGGAGATTTTTCTGAGGTGAGTTAATATATATTAAACATGAAATTTAAATTTTCCTTCCAAAATCATGTGAAACAAGTATCAGAAGAAACTGTGACAAATCATTTCATATTACTTACGTTTTCTTAGTACTTCATATTCTTACAAGTCAGAAATCACTCATCTTCCCAAATTACTACTTGGTTTTACATTGTGTAATTGTGAATGATAAAGATGCTGCTTATCTTGAAAATGATTTTCTGTCTAGTAGAACGACTTAATTTTCTATATATAGTCACTCATCTCTGCTACTGAAGTTTAAAAAAATTATTTTTATACATTGCTCAGTTTTATTTTCTTTTACCTGCTATCAGCTTCTCTGAATCAGGTAGATGTGTGAACTGTCTTTTGTATTCCTCATTCCTGTCTTTATAGGTGGAACTTGAAATCTGTAACATTAAAAAAATTAAATTTCTGTTTAATTATATTATAATATCTTAGAAAATAAACTTAAAATGGAATTGAAAAGCATATGATTTGTATGCAATATTTTGTATGTCCTTATAGAAAAACCACATAAATATTTCAAAGACCACCAAAAAAGAAGTTTGGAAATCCTCTCTCCAAAAGCAAATGTGTAGTTCCAACCAGAAGACAACTAGCCTTCCTTCCTGGTGAGTGGCACGACCGGCGCAGACTCCAGGAAGAGAAAGATCTGTGCCTCCTGTACACTTAGCAGTGCACAGCCTAAGAATAAAGGACACCCCCGCCTCCCTCCCATAAGCAACCTGCTGGTTCAGTGGACCAGCTAAGTTGATAGCAACTAAGGTACATAAAGCAACTAAATGCTTGTATTGTTCGGTTGATTTTGCAGGTCTGGGGCCAGCAGTCTGAGCATCTCTTGGAAATATGACAGTATGCAATGTAGCAAATATGGGGGATTCCCTTCTGTCTTATCTTTGAGGCCCAATATTGTTCTCATTGTTTTGCTTTATTCTGATTAATTTTGTTTTGCTTTATTTCATATTCTGTTTTTATTGGTTTTATTTTGTTTTGTTTTTGGTTTGATTTTACTATACCTGATGGAATGATCAACTATTGAAGATAACAAGATATACTATAGTAGCTATGTACTAACCCATTGTTACTCTCCTACAATCTTACCTTGAAATTTTGCTTTTGTTTTCCTAATATCTGGCTTTGAAGTGCTATACCAGTTCTACTGCTTTGTTTTAACTGACTTTGTTCTGTTATGTTTTGCTGGATTTTACTATCTTTAAAATAAAATTCTTTAAAAAAGGAAATGTGTAGCTGGAAAAAAAAATGTTGAAAACAACCAACTCAAATAACTGAAAGTTGGGGACGGATCCATGTCCCCGGGCACTGGCCTGACTGACCCCACACCCATGGATTCCACACCCTGGCCATGGTCACCCAGCAACTCTTAAGCCCAGGTCTGCATTTTGTTTCCCCTTGGCACAGGACAGCAAAGGTGCTGACCAATGGACTGACCCGATAGTGGAAGAGGCCAACACACAGAGAGAGAAGGTAAACCTAGACCTGCCCAGCAGCGCTACCCCAAGAAAAGCCCATGGCCGTTGTACACTCTAAAAACAGCGTGGGGTTTTATTCTGAAAGTACCTCCATGGCAGGTTACAGTGGGAGAAGAAACCCAATACAGCACTAGCCATATTGCCAGAGTTTAATCGGCCACCATATTAGGAAAGGATTTATTGTTTAAGACTGAGCCACAGAACAAGTACAGATAAAATCCACTTCAGAATTTCCAGGGTTATCCTATGACAGACACTAGAGACAGCCACAGGCAACAGTCACAGAGAAGGTGCAGGCCTGACAAATACCTGTTGAGAAGTTTAAGCTCAGGCCTGGAAGGCCACTGGCCCCGAGAAACCAGACCTCGCAAGGGGGGCTTTCAGAGACGGCTGAATCTGAAAGTGCTGCCAGTAAGTCCAGCAGTCGTCCTGAAGCCCCGCCCCGCTGTCTCCAGCCAGCAGAGCCTACTTCTTTGACTGCTTTCTCCATAGGACAGTGTGAGCAAGGGCACATCTCAGCTTGGAGGGTTGCCACAGTCTGGAATGTACAGCAAGAGTGGCCGCTGGAGCAGGGGGCACCCTAAACAACCCACAGGCCCTCACGCTAGACAAAGAAATTGTGACTTGCTGAATTTCAGAACTGCAGATGGTTGAAAGACATCCTTGTGCAAAAGTATGGAAAAATTCTAGGGAAGTGAGGGACTCAAAAAATTTGTTTTATTTCCTTTATTGGTTTGGGGGATTTAGGAGTTTGTCTTTCTTTTCTTTTCTTAACTTTTTCCTTGTTTTTTGTTTTTGAGTTTTTTTAAAAATTGTTGTAGTTGTCTTTTTTGTTTTTGTTTTTTGTTTTTTTGGATTTTTTGTTTGTTGGTTGGTTTTTGTTTTTGTTTTTGAGACAAGGTCCCACTGTGTAGCCCCATGCTGGCCTTGAATTCATGGGGGGGGGGAATCCTCCTGTCTCAGCATCTGGGATGCTGGAATTATAGCTGTGCCCCACCACGCCCAGCTCCTTTTTTTCTTTTCTCATTTATTTTGCTCTGTGGTTTTTCTTCATACTCATTTTTTCTTCTTCCTTTTGGTTATTTTTATCTAATACTATCAATTCTTTTTACTCCTCAGTAGGATGTTTATCTCACTTCTCTCTCCTCCTCATCTTCCATGGATTAATTTTTCAAATTTGACTTTTGTGATTCTTCAGTTCTCTATCCTCTCTATCTTTATCAGAGTAACTATTACACTGTATAAATCTGTGGTTAATAAATTCTGCTATTACTGTTGAATACTGTTCTGTTGTTAGTGGAGGTATAGCTGTTGCGTTCAGTAGATATTTACTGTATGTCAATATTTGGTACATCTTAGTGTTTACACTATAATTATAGACCTTTTTTCCATGGTTAATGGTGGTACATGATTGGTTCTTTGCTATGTCAATATCCAATTTGCCTTTGATGCTATTATTGCTGTTGATTTTACTGCTACCGCCAAGGTGGTATTATTGCTACTAATTGGTTTTTCTTTTTATGCCAATATCTGCATTGTCTTTGTGGCCCATTACTGAGAACTGGATGCTGGGCAATTACACTGCAGCCTCCCCTCCCAAATAAATGGAGATGGTTAGATCTTGAAACAGGGGAAAGGCATACAGCTAGCCATGCCAAGAGTGTGTCATTGAAAAGCGGACACTAACTACAGAGGCCTTCACACCACAGAGCCTTCCACTGTACTCAACCTGCAAAGATCAGTACAAAAATAAAAACAAAAACAAAAGTAAAACAGAAATATGAGAAGAAAAGGCAACAAAATGCCTTCTCCAGCTCCCCTAAAGCTGATCAATCCACAGAGCATCAAGGGGAAAGAAATTAAAAGTACATGGCTGTATTACTCAAAAGAATAACAGGAGATTATTTTTAAAAGTGATCAATAGGTCCTGTTATAATTTGTGCCTAGACATCTCCCCAAAGCCTCTTGTGGTCATAAGTGGGACTTTTCAGAGGTGACTGGATCTAGAGCATGTGATGCTGCGATTAAGGGTGTGTGATTACTAAATTAGTCCACTGATTGGTTTGGCATAGTTCTGGATATGGGGGTGGGTATCCTAGATAGAACATAAAGGGACAGGAGCTGCTACTGTCACCTGTGGCCTCCTACTTCTGCTTCTGTTACTGCTGCTAGTCTTCTGCTGTTTCCTGCCCACTCTGCCATGCCCCTCTGCCATGCCACCCTGCCTTGGAGCCTGCCAATTATGGGCTAAAACTTCTCAAACTGTGCACTGAAATAAACCTTCCCTCCTTTAACTTTGAGTGTTGGGTATTTTGTCTCAGCAGTGAGAAAAGTAACCAAGCTCAAAGAAGATATAACTAAAAAGATAATGAACCTAATAAAACAAGCTGTGAGTTTACAGAAGATAGTACTAAAAAGCTAGCTGAACAAAGCAATACAAAACACTAGTTTAGCAAAGAATTAGAGTTTATTAAAAAGTAGCAAACAAATTTAGGAGATTAAAATCTCTACTGAAAGCATGGACAATATAATCAACCACGGTGAAGACAAAGGGTAAGAAATACAAGATAGAACTGATGTCAGTGATTAATTACTCAGAGAAACCTTAAAAACAATAAGAAAACAAGAAAAAGAGATCCAAAAGTTGGAATTAGAGAAAAAATCAGAAGAAGGCATGAATAGCACAAAAAACCTCTTTACAGAAATAATAGTACCACCAAGCACTATTATTTACAGAAATAATAGCACACCTGTAATTCCAGGGCTTGGGAGTCTGAGGATCCCCTTGAGTTTAAGGTCAGCCTGAACTACACAGCAAGACCCCATCTCAAAAAACCAAAATAGTAATAATAATAATAATGATAATAGCAGAAAACTTCCTAAATATGAGGAAATAATTTAACATACAGATAAATAATTTAACATACAGATAAATGAGGCATATAGAACCCCACGTAGCCACAATCAGAAAAGAATCTCCACAACACGTCACAGTCAAAATCCAGAAATCCAACACAATCACAGAATCTTAAAAATCAATGAATCCCTTATAGAGGTAAACTGACTTAGAGTTATAGCAGATTTCTCAAACAAATTTTAAAGGCCAGAAGAGCTTAAAATGAAGTGTTTCAAGCACTAAAAGAAAACAACTTCCAACCCAGATTGATATATCCTGAAAAACTATGTTACAAAATTGATGTAGAAATAAGGTCTTTCTTTGACAAAGAGCACCTTAAGAAATTCATGACCACAAAAGCAGTGCTCAAAAAAATTCTCAAGAAACTCCTAGAAAGATACCAATAGTGCCAACAGGTCTAATAGAATAAATATATCAGGCAGGGTAAGCTATTAAGAAGAAAGGGGGAAGCCGGGCGTGGTGGCGCACGCCTTTAATCCCAGCACTCAGGAGGCTGAGGTAGGCGGAGCGTTGTGAGTTCGAGGCTGGCTTGGGCTACAACGCGAGTGCAAGGCTGGCCTGAGCTACATAGTGCGACCCTGCCTCAAAAAACCAGGGCCGGGAGTTTGGCTCAGTGCCTTAAGCGCCTGCCCTGGCAGGTGCGAGGTTGTGAGTTCACCCGGTGCCGCAAAAAAAAAAAGGAAGAAAGGGGCAAAAAAGTGGGGAAAGAGGCAGCAATAAGAAAATAATGAAATGACAGAAGTAAGTAAACACCTTTCAGTAATAACTTTCAATGTGAATAGTCTTCATTCCCAATCTAAAAGACACAGATTGGCAGAACACATCAAGAAACAAAATTCAACAGCATGTTATATACAGGAAACACATAAAACCCCTAAAACAATAGATAGACTAAAAATCAAAGGATGTAAAGCAATATTCCACACAACAGGAACCTGAAAACAAGCAGGAGTAGCTATTCTATTTTCATACAAAGTGGACTTTAAGTCAAAACTAATCAGAAAAGACAAAGAAAGTCACTGCATACTGGTTAAGGGAGCAATCCAACAGAAAGAGGTAACAATTATAAACATATATGTACCAAATACCAGTGCACCTACCTTCATAAAACAAATACTACTGGACATAAAAGATCAGATAAACAGCAACACAATTATAGTGGGGGACCTTAATCCCCTACTGCTACATTGACCAGATCAACTAGACAAAAAAAAAGAAAAAAATCAGTTGAAATATACTTTATGACAAGATACACTACTAGGTTAAAACATTTCGCAATGATAAGACGGTTAATATTTGAGGAAGAAAAAAATTACAAATGTATGCACAACTAGCGTTAGAATTCCAAACTACATGAAGCAAACACTGACCAAATTGAAGAAACTGACCATTTGACATAAGATGGAGATATGAATTTCCCATTCTCAATCATTTATAAAAAGATTAAACAAAATCAGCAAAAATACATGTGACTTGTACATTATCTATCAACTTCATCTAACTGGTTCCACTATGGTATAAATGAATGCCTTCTCAAGGTTCATGTATAAAAGCTAGGCCCAGAGTGGTGATATTAAGAGATATTGGGCACTCTTTCCCTTCTGGCTCAACATGCAAGTACTTGCTTCTACATACATTCCTACCACTGCCATCTGTGGCCTTAACCAGAGGCCAACTCAGTGGGCCAGTCAATCTTGAATTTGAATCTTCAAAACTGAGTAAAACTTTTCTCTTTATGAAGTAAGCTGCCTCAAGTATTTAGTGTATTAATGCAAAGCTGACTAATATACACTCCATTCAACAACTGCGAAACACACATTATTCTTAAGAACATGGAACATTCTTCAGAAAAGATCACTTCCTAGGCCACAAGGTAAGTTTCAATAAATTTGAAAAGAATGAACCACATAAAGAATGTTCTCTATGAATAATGGACTAACACTAGAGACCAACCACACAAGGACTAGAGTCCAGCTTCAAATCACCATTATCTTTTTTTTAAACAAAAGAAAAATAAGAAATCAAAACAAAACAATTTCACAACCAGCCAATAAGACAGTAACAATTATCAGCACATTGTATATTCCTATATTCCCAGAAATTATTTAAGATAAAAAATACAGACACGAAACATTACCCAACAAATTATTAACACAAAACTTTTGCCTCAATGTATCAAGAGAAACCTGCTATATGACTACCTTTTTTGTTATGATTACTCTATTGTTTTCAAATAAACATTTCGCATTAAAAATAAAATCTGAAGATGACCCTGAGAAAACTACATTTCACTCAAAATTCTTCTTCTCTGACTGTCCCAACTAATTTTTTATATACATAGATTTTGTTTCAGTTCATGATACCAGTGCAACAATGTGAT